>NW_020717083.1:231208-242197 GCF_900518725.1 Notechis scutatus | reverse complement strand
AGAATAGAATAGAATAGAATAGAATAGAACAGAATAGAATAATGAAAGAACAGAATAGAATAAAATAAGGAAAGAATAGAATAGAATGGAATGGAATAGAATAGAATAGAATAGAATAGAATAGAATAGAATAGAATAGAATAGAATAGAATAGAATAGAATAGAATAGAATATTCTTTATTGGCCAAGCGTGATTGGACACACAAGGAATTTGTCTTGGTGCAAATGCTCTCAGTGTACATAAAAGAAAAGATACATTCATGAAGAGTCAAGAATCATCAGGTACAACACTTAATGATAGTCATAGGGTACAATAAGGAATCAAATCACACTAGAAAACAGTCAATATAAATCGTAAGGATACAAGCGACAAAGTTACAGTCATTACAGTCACAAGTGGGAGGGGATCAGAGGTGGTATTCAGCAGATTCTGACCAGTTCTGGAGAATCGGTAGCGGAAATTTTGAGTAGTTCGGAGAACTGGCAAATACCACCTCTGACTGGAGATTTTACAGTATCCTTCCCCTGCCACGCCCACCAAGCCACGCCCACAGAACCGGCAGTAAAAAAAAATTGAATTCCACCACTGGAGGGGATGGGTGATAAGGAGTGATGAGACGATGAATAGTGATAGTAGTGCAGACTTTGTAGATAGTTGGACAGTGTTGAGGGAATTCTTTGTTTAGCAGAGTGATGGCGTTGGGGGAAAAAACTATCCTTGTGTCTAGTTGTTCTGGTGTGCAGTGTCCTACAGCGTCGTTTTGAGGGAAGGAGTTGCAACAGTTTATGTCCGGGATGTGAGGGGTCTGTAGATATTTTCACAGCCCTTTTTGTGACTCCTATACAGGTCCTTGATTGAAGGCAGGTTAGTAGCAATTGTTTTGATGATGATGATGATGATGATGATGAGATCCTTTCAGTTGTGTCCAACCCTTGGTGATTCCATGGGCCAGGTCTCACCACATCTTCTGACCTTGCACTGCTTCTTCTAATTGTTCTATATTTTGGTGTTCTGAACCCGCTCCCCAAACACGACGAACCCTCTGGAGCGAATTCAAAGATTCATTTATTAGGAGTGTCAGCAGCCGCAGCAAAAATTTTCTCTCTCAATGCAGGCTAACAAGTCCATCCGTCCTGGAGATGAATAGTTGCCTTCCATATCTATTCATCTCCACCCCCTGCCTTTTATCCCCAGAGTTAGGATGGGGCTTTGGTAGCAGCGGTGGCTCTTCCATCCCAAGGACCAGCCCATAGATTTCCACTGCTCTCCTCTCCTCTGCCTTCTGCGCATCCATGCATCAGGCACAGCTGTTCCTCCTCTTCCTTATCAACCACCTCCAGACCTGGGGGCTGTTGACTTTCCATTGGAGGGCTGTCTCTCTCTCTCTCTCCAGCTCCATTCCCTCTTCCCCCTCCCTGGTTGCCCTGATGCCAACCCTGACTCCCACGTTTCCTCCTCGGCTGCTGGAGGGGCCAGCGGCCAACAGCCCACAACATCTAGCTGGTGCCAAAGCTTTGATGGTGTCCAGCCATGTTCTTTGGTGATCTGGTTTCCTTTTATGGCTAACTCTTTCAAGCATAATTGATTTGCAGGATCCCATCTGGATCGGTCATTGGATCCAGATGGTTTAGTCTTCTGAGCTTTTGGACTTGTGTTGGAGCCCATCTTCAGGGAACTTCTCTCTCACCAGAATGGGAAATTGCTTTTTCCTGTACGATATGGCCAAAATAAGAAATGGCTTATACATGATAATTGTGTCTCCAATAGAGGAATCATGTCAAGATTTAAATGTGTGGAATTCAGCTTCCAGAAGATCATGCTTGGATGGAAATTCTGGGTGTTGAAGTCCAAAAATGCTTAAGTTTCCAAGGTTGACAAACATCACTGTAGACTAGGGCTCTCCAAATTTGGCATGAAGACTTGTGGACTTCAACTCCCAAAATTCTTCAACTAGCCATGCGGGCTGAGGAATTCTGGGAATTGAAGTCCACAAGTCTTAAAGTTGCCAAGTTCGGAGAAAGATATATTTCAACTTCAGCAGTAGTTCCTTGAAAAAAATTATTCTTTTGATTGTACCAATTATTAAAATTTTGCACACGTGCCATCTCAGCTCCTTCTCAAAAATTAATTTGATTAGTTTCTGAATGAGGAATACAAATTACAGAAGAAAGAGAATTGCGCTGTCCAAAATCATTCCAGCTGTTGTTGGGAAAGAATTTACAGTCAAGAACCAGCTAGTGGAAAGTCACGGTGGGGTCCTTGTACTTTGGATGGACTAGAAAAGTTGCTGGTGATTTCTGAGACTTTTGTGGGGTTGATTCCCAATTATTTAACCATTCTGGAACAGTTCTGGAGTTCAGGATATGGAAGTTAGAACAAGGTAGAACCTGCATAAGTTTTAGATAAAATATTTCATGCAATATGGATGCCAAGTAATAGATCCATTGCAAGCAAAAACTCTGAGGCAGGTAGGTTCTTCAAAGAATAGATTTATTCGAAATATCATATTGGCACATTTCTGGTGAAAACCAACTCTGAAGAATCCTTTGATTTTCATCTAATTAAAAATGAAAGTTTCCTCTCCAATCCCAAACAATCAGTCACATGGCCCAATCAAGGCAGTATCCACTGGTCTGGTGACATCACTCCTCCTTCCTCCAGCCAGGGGTGAGAACGTCCTTGGTTCCCACAAGAAAGTATTTTGTTTTGACTATACAGCCCCAGCTATCTGTAATCCCCTCTCCCTATCCCGCAGCTCTGGTGTGGCAGCACTGAAGCCCCAGGGTTGACAATGGACAGTTCAATGGTGTTCTGGCCAAGGTTTCCAAGACAGTCATTACGCACATGCTTATTTTAAAAACAAGTCTTGTTTTATTGCAACATTGGGAATTATTTTCATTCCCAGCCGGTAATGAATCTCAAACAGTCCCTCGAGATAAGCACTCACCTTGCGTTCCTGTGAAGTGCTGCCAATAACAGAAGTGCCCAATGAACTAGGAAAAAAAAACCAACCGAAGTACAAAGAGCTTCAAGAATGAATCTGAACCGAACAAACGACTTTGCTTCCTGCAAAGGTTTCATCATCTTTGCCTGTCTTTTATACCTTATGGGAGGGGCAATCACCTCCCAGCCTTACTCCCGAGTCGCCCCTTTTGTTTCAGCTGTTCTCACCTTCTAGCAGCTCTGCGCATGCGCACACTGGGAACAGGTTTCCCTTGTTCCTCTGCCTCACTGCTGTCAGACTCTGGAGGCTCCAAAGGCTGGCTCCATCTCTGCATCGGATGCCGAACCCTTGTCCGAATCCTCCCCAGACTCCCTGACTGGTTCCCGTTCTTCCCCACTGTCCAATTCCACTGCCATCTGCACAGACTGCCAGCGAACCACAACAGATGGTGACGTCTATGAGTTAGAGCATGGTCCTCTAACCTCTGATCCATGGACTGGTATTCCATTGGCACATGCAGCAAAAAAAAAAAAAAAAACTTCTGGGGTATCATTTTTCCAAGAGTATAGCTTTACGGATAATGCCACCTAGGTACAGAAGAAGCAAAGCCAGTTCTGAGGTTATTGCGTGAAAAGCAGCTTAGGTAGAAGCTCCCCCTTTTTCTCCTGGGCCACCCACTGTCCATTGTCCACCCATCATATACAGTCAGTTTGTTTTGGGAATAGCCTGTGCCTTTCAGAGGTTTCCCACCATTTGACCTTGGGGTGTAAAAATTCTCTCTGGGCACAGGTGGGTGTTCTTGAAGTCCTCAATTCCCTCCCAGCTTCCCAAAAACTCCAATTAGTCCCCTCTCCCCTCCTTAGTTTCTATTGTCGGGTTGCAAGCAGAGATGTCTGAGAAAGTCAACCCTAACACCATGGCCTGTTGGAAACTGGTCCATGTAAGCGACGGGTGAGCGAGCGATTCCACAAGACAATACGAAGCATGGTTGTTCTTATGAAAGGTCCCTGGTGCAAGGAAGGTTGGGGACCCCTGAGTTAAAGGTATGATGGTGCAGCAGTGGGACCCTACCTGTTTCACTACTGGTTCAGGGATGCACTTGCGCACACATGCACACCTTATGTGCACACACCTAACAGGTGCGCACAGCTTTCCACACACCAGCTGATGCCCGCAGAGCCAATCTGCAGAGAGGATAAAGGAGAGAAAAGCGCAAGGGCAGATGGGAAGGCCAATTTTGCATTTTTCTCTTCTTTCTCCTCTTAGCTGATTCTCGGAGGCTTTTTTTAACTACTGATTCAAGTGAATCGGACTGAACCGGTAGCATACCACCACTGGTATGGTGGCCTCCCCTTCATTCTTCTTCTTATTGTACCGTATTCATCATCGGATGTTGGTGATCATGTTGGCGATCCTATTTTGATCAGCGGTCACACACACACAAAAATGCGATTGAGTTTTGTCCAAACCAGTCCCTTAGGTTTTGAAGCCATGATGTTCTTCTTCCTGGACCTCGTTTAACTTTCAATCTTTCCCTGGAGGATTAAGTGAAGTATGCTGTATTTTTTTCCGGGTGTCACATCACACGTCCCCTTCATTGGACAGCATCTGGATAGTTCAGAGAAGAAGAACAAAGAGGATAAAGAGACTGGAGGCTAAACCATATAACGAACAATTGAGGGCACTAGGTATATCTAGTCTAATGAAAAGGAGGACTAGGGGTGACATGATAGCAGTCTTTCAGTATCTGAGGGGCTGTCCCAGAGAAGAGGGGAGGTTGACCTATTCTCCAAATAGGGCAGGACAAGAAGCAAGGGATGGAAACTAATCAAGGAGAGAAGCAACCTGGAACTAAGGAGAAATTTCCTAGTGGTGAGAACAATCACCCAGTGGAACAAATTGCCCCCAAAAGTTGTGGAGGCTCCATCACTAGAGGTCTTTAAGAAGAGATTGGACAGTCATTTGTCTAGAATGGTATAGGGTCTCCTGCTTGAGCAGGGGGTTGGACTAGAAGACCTCCAAGCTCCCTCCCAACCCGTTTATTCTACATTCTATGCGGTGGGGATGCTTCAACTGGGATTCTTTGACTGAGCAGGGAGTAGATTTTGAGGCCCAAGTAGACCCTTCCACCTTCAGGAGCCAAAAAGGAAGATACTCCTCTTAAATTTCATTGCTGAAATAAAGTGGATCTATGGAACTTGCACAATGAAATACTGCTAGTTCCGATAAGTGTCTTTGGGGAAGTCTGAATTTATAATAATAATTAAATTCTCTAACTGTTGGCTTTTTGGCATCAGCTGCCAAGGGATATATTTTAGGGTCTTCTGGGAAGAAAAAATTAAATTTGTCTTCCTGGAAGCTACTCGGGTCTTAGTTTGACCACACTGATCCCCCCTCTCTCTCTTTTACTCTGTGCTTTCTCTTTTATCTCTCTTTCTCTCTCCCTTTCTCTCTCATTTTCTCTTCCTCCTTCTCTCTTTCATCTCTTTTCTCATTCTTCTTTTCTCTTCCATTCTCTCTCTTACTCTTTTCTCTTTCTCTTCTCTCTCCTTCTCTCTGTCTCTCCCATGGTCTTTCCCTTTCTTTCCTTTCCCTCTCCCTTTCTTCCACTTCCTCTCTCTCTCTCTCTCTCTCTATGTCCCTTCTCTCTCTCATTCTTTTTCTCTCTTCCATTCTCTCTCTTGCTCTCTTCTCTTTCCCTCTCTCTTTTCTCTTTCTCTTTCATTTTCTCTCCCTTTCTTTCCTTTCTCTCTTTTTCTCTCATTCTGTCTCTTTCTTCTCTTTCTCGTGTCTTATTTCTCTCCCTCTCTCTGTCTTCTCTCTCTCCGTCCCTCTCTTCTCAAACTACCAATGACTTTTTGAGACCTCTGCTGTGGTTTGCATCCAGAAAGAACATTGCTTATGGTTGCTTGCCTAAACAATCCACGTAGTGCTTTGAAAAATGAGGTGCACCTTTTATTTTTTTCAAAATGAATGCTCTTATAAGCTAATGGAAAAGAAAGGCACCTGGTCAAAACAATAACCCAAACCAACTTTTAAAAACAATCATTAACTAGCAGAGCTTGCCTAAACTACTAGCCCAAATGCTTTGGTCAGCTGGTAGGTCTTTACCACTTTGCAAAAAGCTTAATGAAGTTAAGGTCCTCCTGCCTCCTGATCTCAAGGGGGATGTGGTTCCTCAGAGCAGAAAACGGGTGATGGAATGTTGTAAGGAGATGGATTCCCAGGCAGGTGAAATCCAGAGGAGTAAGAGGCAACTTAGCTCAGACATCATGTGTGAGAGAAAGGGGATGAAGACATCCCCTCCCTAATAGTTCCCAAAGAATATTGTAAATGTAATTAGTAGAGTGTTCAATCTGGCAATATTCTGTCTATAGGTTTGAAACAAGAAAGAACTCAGCTTGGAAAATTCACCATGTGTCATTCTTGGGTTCGGGCCTGACCTACAGAAGGGTCCAATGAGATGACATTGTTTGATGGAAAGGAGTTGGAGCATGTCCCCCTTGCTAGATCTGGTGGGACAAGCAGAGATAACAGATACAGTCTTCCGGCCTGAAAGCCAAGTAGGGCTTGAAGAACCAGCATCTTGGATTACAATAGGATGTTCACGGAGAGCCACTGCAGCTCCCTGAGCACTGGTGTTATATGGCTGTAATTTTTTTTTTTTAAAAAAAGTGCTTCAAAAATATCTGCAGTGCTGCGTTCTGGTCCAGCTAGAGCTTCCAAATGATCTTGAAGATTAACAGCACTTGGATCACATTACAGCAATCCAAACAGGCGATGACTAAACCATGGGTCATCAAGAAGAAGATCTCCTGGACTAAGAACAGGCACCGATGGTACCCAAGGCAGACTGGTGCAAAATCAGGGTTGTCCACAGATCCTTGTCTTGATGGTGGAATGACAAGTGGGTGAGTTTGGTCAATCACCAGGAGAAGTGACTTCTAGTCGACTGGATCACTGGAGATTTCAAAGAAGAGATTGGATAGGCACTTGTCTGAAATGGTATAGGATCTCCTGCTTGATCAGCGGGCTGGACTAGAAGACCTCAAAGTCTGTCCCATCTGTATTCTGATTCTTCTCCAAAGCACCACAAGGCAGGAGAAGAAGCAACAAATGGAAGCTAATCAAAGAGAGAAGCAACCTAGAACTAAGGTGAAATTTCCTGACAATGAGGACAACCATTCAATGGAACAGCTTCTCTCTGGAAGTTGTGGGTGCTCTAACACTGGAGGTTTGAAGAAGAGGCTGGACGGTCACTTGTCTGAAATGGTGTAGGATTTCCTGCTTGCACAGGGGGATGGACTAGAAGACCTCCAAGGTCCCTTCTGTTATTCTGTTAGTCTCCACTACTAGAGGTTTTCAACAACCATTTGCCTGGGGTGTCATGAGGCTCCTGCCTTGAGCAGGGCATTGGATTAGAAGACCTCCAAGGTCCCTTGCAGCCTTATGAGTCTATGTCCTCTTTTATCAACCATCTCTAATACAAAGCATCAAGTTTCATTACCAGAAGTGTCATTCAGTGCAGCTTGCAAAATCAGAGAAGGACATTGTACCTTGAGTGTCTCCTCCATCTCTATCTGCAGAAGAACAGATGGTGGAGCATATGGCCTGCCAGGAATGACCCTCCTCCTCCTCCTCATGTTGTGTTCACACAACAGCTTTCTAATTGTCTGGACTACAAATTGCCTTGGCCAAGAGCAAAAGGATCATTAGCTTTTTTTTTTTTCCAACTGGATAATCTCCAACTATACGGGAGGTGGTGCCCATGAACTCCAGCTGATCTAGATTGGATGAAAGAATCTACAATCCAGATCAAACCAGTGAAGGCTGAAGGGAAAAGCTCACATGCTTCATGTATCTGGAGGTCTTCTATTCAATGCCCTGGTCAATCCAGAGATCCTATACTATATCAAATGGCTGTCCAATCTCTTCTTGAAAACCTTCAGTGATGGTACACTCACTTCTGGAGGCAAGCTGGTCCAATGATTAATTAAAGAGTAACAGAATAATGGAAGGGACCTTGGAGGTCTTCTAGTCCAGCCCTCTGCTCAAGCAAGAAACCCTATACCATTTCAGATAAATGGTTGTCCAATCTCATCTTAAAAACCTTCAGTGATGGGGCCCCCACAACTTCTGGAGGCAAGCCATTCCTCTGATTGATTGTTCTCCCTTCTCATTGCAAGGTTGAGAAACTTTGAGGTAAGGCAAGGCTATTTTAAGGTCTAGGCATGTCTATGGTTCTAGGTATGTCTACAGTCAGTCTTACTTCGGCAATACTTTTCTAGTCTTTCGGGGCCATGTATGTGCCCACTCTGTTTACAAGTTGCTTTACATGTTCAGGAAGGAAAGAAATATAATTGGAACTTGAAAAATATCAGCGCCCTCCTATCTTCCTGTTCCGAGTTGAGAAATAGCTTTAATATTCCTCTGACAGCTTCCCCTGGTTTATGTCTCGTAAATAACTTCAGTGCATAAAGGCTGGCATTATTGAAGCAGAAGTGGGATTCATTCTTCAATCTTGTAGGCTGCAGACTCTACCTCTCCTTTTCCAGAAGTGTAGAATATTTATGGGAATTTTCATGAAATGCATTTATGGCTATAACATGTTCTATTGCTCCTGCATATATATATATAGTTTTATACTTGATTTGTCTGCTACCCTCCTGGGCCACCGCACGCATGAGAGAATACCACAGTTGGTCGGACCTGGTTTTGAATACAAAGTCTGACCAACTAATTTTATTCTTGGAATGATGACCCCCCCGCCACACCACCAAAAAAATTCCTATAGTATTGTAGCTAAGGTTCAAGCAGTTGGTGTTCCTTTCCATAGTGGGGCAAGGAAATATATCAGGGAATCACCCTTCACTTATGAAGCCACATTTGGAATAGTGTCTATAGAGATTTTCCATCATCCAGGTCATGGTTGTCCCAAAGGTGCTTTTTTTTTCCAAGAGGTAATTGGACTTTCTGGTTTTTCTATGAAGACATTTTGTTTCTCATCCAAGAAGCTTCTCTAGCTCTGACTGGATGGCGAGGAATGGAAGAATTTATATTCCTTGCAGGCAGCTGGTCATTTGCATCCTTTTACAGAGGTGTTGAGGCCACTCGGAGGTTTGCCTTTATCCTCAGGGTCACCTGAGTCATGCAAATGGGTATGGATAAACCCATTCGCATCACCACTACAACTACAACTACAGATAAACCACCAAGCGGCCTCCATGACTCTTTAAAAGGATGCAAATAACCAGCTGTCTGCAAGGAATATAAATCCTTCCAATTCTCCACCATCCGGACAGAGATGAAGAAGCTTCTTGGACGAGAAGCAAAACATCTTCAAAGGAAAAACAGAAAAAAGTCCAATTGCCTCTTGAAAAAAAGTACCTTTGGGACTTGGAATAGCACATCCAATTCTGTTCACCGTGATTTTAAAAGAATGATGCTAAGGCCTTAGAAAGAGTGCAGAGAAGATGCTTAGGGGTCTGCAGAATAAATCACAGGAGGAACAGTTAAGGGGACTAATTATGTCCAGCCTAACAAAGAGAAGGCTTAGGGGTGAATAGTACTTGATGGGTTTCATAGAGAAGAAAGAGTCAAGTTATTCTCCAAAGCACCTGAGGGCTGGACACAAAGCAATGGGTGGAAGATCCAACCTGGAAATAAAGTGGAATTTTTTGGACAAGAAGAATCAATAATTAATGGAATAGCTTGCCTCCTGGTGTTTGGCTGCTCTATCACTGAAGGTTTTAAAGAGAAGATTAGACAATTAATGCAATCCTAAATTGCATTAACAGAGGGATACAATCGAGATCAAGGGAGGTACTAATACCACTCTATAAAGCCTTAGTAAGACCACACCTAGAGTACTGCATCCAGTCTTGGTCACCACACTATAAAACAAGATGTTGAGACTCTAGAAAGAGTGCAAAGAAGAGCAACCAGGATGATGAGGGGACTGGAAGCTAAAACATACGATGAATGGTTGCAGGAACTGGGCCTGGCTAAGATTCCATGATTCTTTGAGTTAGTATTGCCCTCATATTGCTTAAAATCATCTGATAGTGAACATTTAATATGCCAAGAGCTCAGTCAGAAGCTCCTTTGAATTCTATAAATGAAATGTTAAGCCAAATTTCTTTCAGGCAAGTTCTCCAAGTTCTCAAGTTCTTTCTTTGATAGAGCCTCAAGAAATCTGCGATGAGGACAACTTGGCCTCTGTGGTGTGGAAAGAAACTCCAGCTGGAGATGCAGCGGCTGTCCGATGTCCTCGTAACGCGACAGGTAAGACGTGGGATCAGATTGTTATTCCATTCCCCCCATTTTTGGTCCTCCTTCTGTTAGTTTGCCTTTTCGTCTTTGCTTCTGAAATATAATAAGGATATTTCTATATAAAAAAAGAAAAGTAGAGATATAGTGGCTGCCCTTGAACACCTGGAGTTAGCTTATCTTCAAAATTTTTAACAAGGGGTTCTCTGCCTGGTTGCTGGGTGGTTGTGGCTGTGGTGGGCGTGGCCTAGTTGGCCTCCTGCACCATGGCGGCGGCGGCGGCGGGGGGTGTTTTTACCCTCCCGGGGTTCCGGAGGCTTTCCTCGAGCCTCCAGGAGGGTGGAAAACAGCCTCCGCAGGCTCCGGAGGCTCTCTGGAAGCCAGAAACGGGCCCATTTCTGGCTTTCCCAAACTTCCAGGACTCCCGTTTTTCACCCTCCCCGAGCCAGGAGTGGGATTTGGGGGTTCTCCAAACTGTGCCGAATCTTAGCTAGGGGTTCTCCCGAACCCCTGCGAACCCCCAGCAGCCCATCCCTGGCTGCCTCAGATTCTGAAAGGAAAACAGCTAGGGCCTCATGAGGTCAGTGGTACGCTCGATATTTCATGTTTAAGCTTGGGGCTCATTCAGATCTCCACCAAGGTGACCTTAGTAAAAGAAGGAGGCAGTTAGTGAAAACACACCCTAAAACCTAGAAAGAAAGAAAGAAGAAAGAAAGAAAGAAAGAAAGAAAGAAAGAAAGAAAGAAAGAAAGAAAGAAAGAAAGAAAGAAAGAAA
>NW_020717083.1:211008-221135 GCF_900518725.1 Notechis scutatus | reverse complement strand
TTCTTTCTTTCTTTCTTTCTTTCTTTCTTTCTTTCTTTCTTTCTTTCTTTCTTTCTTTCTTTCTCTCTTCACTCAAGTTGTCAGTATCCAGAAGCTGCCTGTTAAGGCAGCTAAAGCTCTCACTTTTCCTGTCAAAGGCTGGCGAGGAATGGTGGATTGGGCTCGCAATGCAGAAGACAAGGTCACCATTTCGAAAAGCATCTTCTCCACAGGAATATCAGGTGAGGCTACGTGGTGCCATTTCTCAGGGGAATGCAATCTGTTTATGCTTCGTAAACTTTTGTCCTTTTCGTGTTACATCCTTTTATTTTTGCTTTTCAAAAAACCCAAATATTTATTTAAGGAGAACTCAGAACTTAGAACACCGATCTGAACTTGGAGTTGCATAGCAGAATAGAACAGTATAATAGAGTTGGAAGGGATCTTGGAGGTCTTCTGGTCCAACAGGATTTATTTATTTAGTTAGTTAGTTAGTTAGTTAGTTAGTTAGTTAGTTAGTCAAGCAATTATAAGATAACAGGTATAAGTATAAACATAGTTATGGATACATGAAATGGATACATATAAGAAAAATAAAAGAAATAAAAATAAAAAAGAAACAATAGGACAGGGACGGTAGGCACGTTGGTGCGCTTATGCACGCCCCCTACAACAGTTGTCGCAGAGATTCTTTTCCAAAAGGTAACTGGACTTTCTTGTTGATTTTTTTCCCTTGGAAATATTTTGCTTCTCATCCAAGAAGAGGCTTAAATTCTGAAGAAGCTTCTCGGATGAGAAATGAAACATTTTTGAGGAAAAAAAATCAAACAAGGAAAGCCAATCATCTTCTTCTCCTCTTCCTCCTCTCCTCCTCCTCCTCTTCTTCTCCTCCTCCCCCTCCCCCTCCTCTTCCTACCCCTCTCCTCCTCCTTCCCACCAACCTGACTCCCTTCTAGCTTTGATGATGCTATCTAGTTGGCTCATGAAATGTTTGCAAGAAAACAACCAAGCTCTGAACGTATCAAGGAACCCACAGTTTACCTCTAAGTTAAAAATATCCTTTTCCATTGGTTCATTATCAATCAAGTAGGTTTAACACTTAGGAAATCGAAAGAAGACACAAAGTTTCCTGTCCTGCATGGACAGAGTTAATATTGGAGTTCTCTTTGAATTACCTGTAATCTTAAATAGGAAGAACACCTTTTCAAAGTTCTTCTCTACTCCAAATATATGTGGAAGGTCAGGCCCTCGGTGAGGTGCCGAGGCTCGTACATTCCTCTCTAGTGACCTTCCCTTTCACAGAAGTAATTGAAAGTAACACAATTATTGGTGCCAGATGAATGCTAATCGCCACTCTGAGAAATTGCTAGGAGGGAAGAGATAAAGCTGCTTATATAGAACGGCAGGCAAAATATTAAATGTAATTTAGATTTGGCCCTTCGTGGCAAATTTCTAGGTCAGTGGGCAGGTGGGAGATGGGGAGGCAAATTAGATTAGATTAGATTAGATTAGATTAGATTAGATTAGATTAGATTAGATTAGATTAACAGAGTTGGAAGGGACCTTGTAGGTCATCTAGTTCAACCTCCCGCCCAAGCAGGAGACCCTACACCATTACTGACAAAGTTGGAACACGTGTGGAAGTGTGAGATAGACTGCACCAAATGTTAACACAACCAGTGGAAGAAGCTACAAAAAAAAAGTGGGGCAGGGAGGTGCATGTGGACCGCCAGTCAGGGGCCCATCATGCATCCTACCAGCACACCAAGAGTAATCTAAGAATCCATCCCTGAGCGTATCGGATTGATAAAGAAACAATGGATGGAAACTGATTAAGGAGAGAAGCAACCTGGAATTAAGGAGAAACTTCCTAACCGTGTGGACAATTAACCAGGGGAACAGCTGGCCACTAGAAGTTGTGGGTGCTTCATAACTTTTAAGAAGAGACTGGACAACTATCTGAATGGTATAGGGCCGTGATGGGCCGCTTATTTTTGACCTGTTTGAGGCCTTTCTTGGCCTCCCAGAGGCTTGAGGAAAGCCTTTACAGGCTGAAAAATAGGCCCGTTTCATCACTTCCTGTATTTCCGGAAATACCGGAAGTGATGAAACAGGCCCTTTTTTAAGCCTGCAAAGGCTGAAGGAGCTTTCCTTAAGCCTCTGGGAGGCCGAAAAAGGCTTCAAATGGGCCGAAAATCAGCTCGGAGGTGCAGTGTAGGTAATGGGGTGAGGTGGGGGGCACATTGTCTTCTTGGTGCTGGCACGCAAGTGTGCATGCACAAGCACGCACGCAATTTTTGGCACAGGAGCCCAAAAAGGTTAGCCACCACTGGTATAGGATCTCCTGCTTGAGCAGGTGGCTGGACTAGAAGATCTCCAAGGGAGATCCAGCTCTATTCCGATTGAAATAATGGGTATGGTATTCCTTTCCCCTTTTAGAAGTTTCTTCCATGACTTACAACAGTTCATTTAGTGACCATTCAAAGTCACAACAGAATTGAAAAAAAAATGACTTATGACCATTTTTCACACTTACAACTTTGCAGCATCCCCATAATCACATGATCCAAATTCAGACGCTTGGCAACCGACTCACATTTATGATGGTTGCAGCATCCCAGGATCCTGGGTTATCCTTTTGCGACCTTCTGACAAACAAAGTCAATGAGGGAAGCCAGATTCATTTTACAATCCTGGTGACCCCCCGAGGGCACAGATAAATTTCCAAGTGGCCTCAACGACTCTCAGAAAGAGTACTAATGACCAGATGACCACAAGGGCTACAAATCCTTCTATCCTCCACCAGTCAGTCAGAACCGAAGAAGCTTCGTGGATGAGAAGTAAAACCTCTTCAAGGAAAAGCATTTCCAGTTCTAAAACAGAATAGAATAGAATCCTTTATTGGCCAAGTGAGATGGAACACACAAGGTATTTGTCTTTCATGCAAATGCTCTCAGTGTACATAAAAAAAAAGATACATTCATCAAGAATCATAAGGTACAGCACTTATTGGTAGCCATAGAGTACAATAAGCAATCAAATCATACTAGGAAACAGTCAATGAAAATCGTAGGGATACAAACAACAAAGTTACAGTAATACAGTCATAAGTAGGAGGAGATGGGTAAAAGGACGGATTAATAGTGATAGTAATAGTAATGCAGACTTAGTAAATAGTTTGACAGTGTTGAGGGAATTATTTGTTTAGCAGAGTGATGGCATTCAGGGAAAAACTGTCCTTTTGTCTAGTTGTTCTGGTGTGCAGTGCTCTACAGTGTTGTTTTGAGGGTAGGAGTTGAAACAGTTTATATCTGGGATGTGAGGGGTCTGCAGATACTTTCACAGCCCTCTTTTTGACTCGTGCGGGATACAGGTCCTTGATTGAAGGCAGGTGGGTAGTAATTGTTTTTTTCTGTAGTCCTAATTATCCTCTGAAGTCTGTGTCTGTCCTGTTGGGTTGCAGAACCAAACCAGGCAGAGGTGCAAATGATAGACTCAATAATTCCTCTGTAGAACTGTATCAGCAGCTCCTTGGGCAGTTTGAGCTTTCTGGGTTGGCGCAGAAAGAACATTCTTTGTTGTGCTTTTTTGATGTCCATTTTAGGTCATGTGATATGATAGAACCTAGAAATGTGAAGGTCTCTACTGTTGATACTGTGTTGTCTAGTATTGTAAGAGGTGGTAGTACAAGAGGGTTTCTCCTAAAGTCTACCACCATTTCTATGGTTTTGGGTGTGTTCAGTTCTAGATTGTTCCAGTTGTCTCTTGAAAAAGCACCGTTGGGACATCCTATCCCACTGTCCCCATAGAAAGCTGCTGACGAAATGCAGCTTGCAAACTTGCTCGATGGGCCTTCATTTTCTTCAACAATCATTCCCAATTTCTATTTCTGAATAGTATTTGTCCCAAGGGCCAGTGTCCTCTCATGGCCCAAGTTTAGCAATTCTGTGGTGCAATCTAATTGTGCTCCAGCCAATACGTTTTTAGGAAAACACAAAATGGAAGAGGCATTTAATTGGAGCAGCAGTGCTGCAATGGGAATAAACGATTGGACTAATGCAAGCTGGATGGTTGGGACTGCTAATTGAAATTGTACTTAAATACCCTTGATAAAAAGGTTGTATAGAGGCAGCTTTCTTGCTTCCCAAAACAATGCAAAGAAGCGACACCAGCTCAGATAACAGATAACAGATAATCAGAGTTAGGAGGGACCATGTAGGTCATCTAATCCAACCCCTGCCCAAGCAGGAGACCCTACACCATTTCTGACAGATGGCAGTCTAGTCTCTTCTTGAAAGTCTCAAGTGATGAAGCTCCCACAACTTCTGAGGGCAAGCTGATCCATTGGGTTGATTGTTCTCACTGTCAGAAAATTTCTCCTTATTTCCAGGTTGAATTTCTCCTTGTTCAATTTCCATCCGTTATTCCTTGTCTGGCCTTCGGGTGCCTTGGAGAATAGCTCGACCCTCTGAAATATTGGAAGACTGCTATCCTGTCTCCCCTGGTCCTTCTCTTCACTAGACTAGAGCCATGCCCAGTTCCTGCTAAAATTGCATCAAACTCAAAGCCAGCAATTTTATTCTTTAACACTTGGTCATTTTGTAGACTGGAGCTGGAGTTTAGATGACACCTCTATGTGCAGAAGAACCATCTTATAGTTGACACCTGATTCCCCAAACCACCCACAAAGTCAAGAGATGGCAATCAGTGCAAATTAAGATTCATCTTCCTCAGACCCCTTTTCATACAAGCATCATGGCTGGACGAAGTTGATGGTGTAGGGCCGGCTATGTGAAGCATGGACTTTCTCACCTTTGAAGCTTTTCATGGGTTGGGGCCATCTTAGAATCATAGGTTAGAATGGTTAGAATGGAAGGGACCTTGGAAGTCTTCTAATCCAGCTCTCTGCTGAAGCAGGAGACCCTATTCCCGTGTTGGCGAACCTATGCCACACGTGCCGGAAGTGGCATGCAGAGCCATTTCCCCCACCATGCCAGAGGTTGCCCAGAAGAGCCCCACTGTGAATGCGCGTGTGCGCCGCCACCCGACAACTGATTGTCAAGTATCTGGCATGCACGCGCCGTGGGGCGAAGGGGGCTGAGCGCAGGAGATGCACGCGCGTGCACAGGGATGCGCTGTGCATGAGGGGATCATGCGTGCATGCGCAGGTGCACTGCATGCAAGGAGGAATCGCATGCCTGCCCAAAGATGTGCGGCATGTGAGGTGGAATTGCGCACACATGCGCAAAGACATGTGGCACACGATGGGAGGATTGCGCGTGCATGTACAAAGATGCATGGCGCACGTGGGGTGGAATCGCATGCGTATACTCAGATGCACTGCGTTTGAGGGGGAATCGTGCATGCATGTTCAGGGGGAATGCAGGGGGAGCAGCACGCATTGCCTTCTGGGTGCTGGCATGCGAGGCGCAATTATTGGCATGGGAGCCGGAAAAGGTGAGCCTTCACTGCCCTATACCATTTCAGATAATTGTCCAGTCTCTTCTTAAAAACTTCCAGCAATGGAACGCCCACAATGTTTGAAGGCAAGCTGTTCCCCTGGTAAATTGTCCTTATTGTTAGAAAGGTTCTCCTTAATTCCAGGTTGCTTCTCCCCTTGATTAGTTTCCATCCGTTGCTTCTTGTCCTTCCCTCTGGTGCTTTGGAAAATAAATTGACCCCGTCTTCTTTGTGGCAGCCCCTCAAATACTGAAATACTGCTACCATGTCGCCCCTGATTTTTCTTTTCTTTAGACTAGCCGGACTCAAAATCTGTAGCCGTTCTTCCTAGGGTTGGAAGGTCCCCTGTTCAACCCTCATTTGTCCACATCCTGGACAAATGGTTGTCCAATCTTTTCTTGAACATCTCCAGCAATGGAGCACCCCAACTCCAGGAGTCAAGCTCTTCCACTGATTTAATAGTTCTTACCGTTAGCAAATTCCTCCTTATTTCTAGGTTGGATTTCCTTCTGTTGAGCTAACACCCATGACTTCTTGTCCTAGCCTCAAGTGCTTTGGAGAATAAGTATGCCAATTTTTCCCTAGGACAGTTCTTCAAGTACTGGAAGACAGCTATCATGTCTCCTAAGCTTTCTCTTCTTCAGGTTAAATTTACCTAGTCCCTTAAGCCAGTGGCCCCCAACCTTTTTTGTGCCACGGCCCGGTACCGGCATCACAAAATGATCCACGGCCCGGTACCGGCATCAGCACGCATGACAAGGCAAGGCGAGCTGAGCGACTGGTCAGCCAGCCGTCCCCCGCTTCTCCCCGCCATCTTCAACTCCTCCTTTGTACCTTTTTTGTGCTTTTTTGTGCTTTCTTAATCTCCTCCGCCATCGGGACGGCTCTTCGTTCAAAGCCGCCTCCCCCCTTTGATGAAACTAAGGCATGAGGATTCCTTCAGGACCCAAATGCCGCTTTCCAACCGGAAAAGCTCACCCGGAAGCACTTTCTCGTCGAAACAAGATGGCGGCGCCCAGCAAACTGGCGGCCCGGTAGAAAATGATCCACGGACCGGTACTGGTCCGGGTCCCGGTGGTTGGGGACCCCTGCCTTAAGCCATTCATCTTAAGAGTTTAGCCTCCCAGATCTTTGATAATCTCCGTGGCTCTTTTCTTCACCCTTTTTAGAGTCTCAGCATCTTTTCTGTATCATGGTGACCAGAATTGGACATAGTATTCCAAGTGTGGCCTCAATGCTGCACTATTGAGTGGTACTATAACAAATGTTCTGACCCAAACCCTTTTCCAATAAAACAAACATGAACCAAAGGGAACAGAAACCTTTTAATGATTCTTACAAATCCCCAGTTAAAACGCTGCTGCAAACTAATTAACTTTGATAAGCACAAGCCTCGCCAAAACTGTGTGAGGCTGCCAAGAAGAACAAATCAGGTTACCAAGAAATATTTTACAACACAAGAGTTTTCAAATACTAACTAAGATACTGCAATGTCCATGAGGCTCGAGTTTCAAAACGTCTTTGCTTCCTGCAAAGAACGTCCAATTCACAGCTGGCTTTTGTCTTCCATTACCTTGCAGCCTTACTCCCAAGTTGCCCATGCTGCTGCAGCTGCTCTTTCCTGCGAGCAGCCCTTTGCGCACACGCACTTGGCACAGGCTCCTCGGGAACCTCCTCATTGCTGCTGCCAGCCCCCACAATCTCTGAAGGCAGCAGTCCACTCCCTAATGGTCCTGGCCCCTCATCTGAGTCCTCGCTCTCCTCAGCCATCCGTACCTTCTGCTGGCTAACCACCACAACAAAGGACCATCTCGTTCTAGGTGTTGCTACCCAGCTAATTTAGCAAGAAGGGCATGTTTGAGTACCATCAACCAAGGTACTGAAAGCTGGAAGGAGCCAGGAGGCATGCCTTCTCTGCAGTAGCCTTCTAGAACATTCTCCCTATCTGTATTGTCTTAACTCTTGTAATTGTTTTTATGATTGTTGGCTGACCATAGCCACTGGTTTGAGATGGATGGCTGTACAAAAGGAGGATCAGGGGGGGACATGATAGCAGTATTCCAGTATATTGATTGATTGATTGATTGATTGATTGATTGATTGATTGATTGAATTTATATTGTCACCTATTTTTCCATGACGACTCGAGGCGGCTTACAGAATGTAAAACCATATTTAAAATAAAAAAACCAATAAAAACTAACAAAAAGGGTCAAATAAATTAATAAAGTGCAATAGAACAAAATCTGCAAATAAATAAATCGCCCTCAACTCCCACCCCACCGCCCTGCTCCAGCGAGAGCAAATCACAGGAGCCATTTTTTTAAAAAAATATTTATTATTTGATTTATTTGATTTGTCAATCACTTATAAGATAATAAGTATAAGTATATACATAGTTATGAATACATGAAATGGATACATATAAGAAAAATAAAAAGAAACAATGGGACAGGGACGGTAGGCACGTTGGTGCGCTTATGCACGGCCCCTAGAGACCTCTTAGGAAAGGGGTGAGGTCAATAGTAGAAAGTCTAAGGTTAAAAGTTTTTGGGGTTTGGGGAAGAAACCACAGAGTCAGGTAGAGTATTCCAGACATTGACATTTGATGGATTCCATCTCACTCTGGGTTCCCCAGGCCCGCTATGAGAAGCTGCCCCAAAGAGGAGGGGGTCCATTTATTTTCCAAAGCACCAGAAGGCGAGCCAATGGATGGAAACTCATCGAGAGAAGCAACCTGGAATTAGGGAGAAACTTCCAAACAGTGAGGACAATTAACCAGTGGAATAGCTTGCCTATACACACACACACACACACAGACACACACACATTCTACTTCAGTAGGAGTTGGACTAGAAGACCTTCAAGGTCCCTTCTAATTCTGTTAAAGGTAGTCCTCGGCTTACAACCACAACTGAGCCCTAAATTTCTGTTGTTAAGTGAGACATTTGCTAAGTGAGTTTTGCCCCATTTTACAACTTTCTGGCCGCCGTTGTTAAGCGAGCCACTGCAGGTGTTAAGTTGGTAACCCGGTTTTAAGTGAATCTGGCTTCCACATGGACTTTGCTTGTCAGATGGTGGCCGAAGGGGATCATGTGATCTTGGGACATAGTCATGGTCATAAATATGAATCATTCGTCAAGCATCCGCATTTTGATTGGGTGATCATGTGGATGCTGCGACCAACAGTTGTTAACTGTGGAAAAAAACAATCAGACGTCACGTTTTTCACTGCTGTTGTAATTTTGAATGCTCATTCAATGGACTGTTGCAAATTGAGGATTGTATTCTGTATTCTATTAAATAAATCCAGCTCTCCTTTTTTTCTTGCTTCCTGCTGTTGTGATTCTTCTGCTCCACTTCTGTCCTCACTCTGCTTTGTTGCTTCTTCACAGAGACTGATGACTCCACCATCTTTGTGGTGGGCACGGTGATTTATCGCAACCTAGCTGGGATCCTGGGCCTTCAGAGGTAAGGTGGAGATAGATGGATGGATGGATGGATGGATGGGTGGGTGGGTGGATAGATAGAAAGTGTTAAGCCTGAATTCCCCAATGGGTGTTAAGGAAAACAAACTAAACAGAACGTGCAGCGAAGTCAGATAGGAAGACAAGTAAATGTGTGAGATAAGTTTTCTAGTTAACACGCAGTAAAAATACAGATACGCTTGTGCTATCAAAAATATAGTTTATTCCATTTAAGAATTATAGCATAGTCAAAATAAACGGTCCATTAGTCATATATCAATTTCAGTCAAGTCTTGTTGGGGATACTCTATTTGCAAAGTCCGTGTTGAATAGCCAGTGTCAGTACACTTACAATAAATCAGTCCAATCTTTATCTTCTCTCCGTTGAGAAAAAATCAACACTCCTTTTTCTCTCCCCGTTCCAGCAAGAACGCAGTCATCAATCCATCCAGTAATTAGGGATCAGTAAGCCAGAGAGAGAGCTGCAATTGCCTCGCTTCTTATATAGTGCTTTTACAACCACACCCTTAATTACATTCTTGCAGTTAAAGTTACACACACTTTAACTAACAAACCATGATACCATATTTATTATTTTTACCCAAACCAGTTAGGGTAAACAATGTTATCCCTAACAGATAGATAGATAGATAGATAGATAGATAGATAGATAGATAGATAGGTAGATAGATAGATAGATCTATATAGATCAGATGTGGGATTCAAATTTTTTTTACTACCGGTTCTGTGGATGTGCTTGGTGGGAGTGGCATGGCTTGGTGGGCATGGCTAGGTGGGTGTGGCAGGGAAAGGGTCGGTGGTGGGATTCAATTTTTTTTTACTACAGGTTCTGGCATGCACGCGTGGCTTAGTTTGTGTGGCAAGGCTTGGTGGGCATGGCTTGGTGGATGTGGCAGGGGAAGGATATTGCAAAAAATCCCTTCCCTCCCACCCCACTAACCTGCTTTCCAGCTCTGTTCTCCTGTGCAGGGCAACAAAAGAAGACCCAGCTGATCAGCTGGGACTTGGGAGGCGGAGAATAGATGTAGCGGGCCCAGTCAGAGGTGGTATTCTGAACTACTCAAAATTTCTGCTACCAGTTCTCCAAACTACTCAAAATTTCTGCTACCAGTTCTCCAGAACTGGTCAGAACCTGCTGAATTCCACCTCTGATTAGATAGATAGATAGATAGATAGATAGATAGATAGATAGATAGATAG
>NW_020717083.1:155076-167048 GCF_900518725.1 Notechis scutatus | reverse complement strand
AGATGCTCTCAGTGTACATAAAAGAAAAGATACATTCGTCAAGAGTCAGAAGGTACAACACTTAATGATAGTCATAGGGTACAATCAACAATCAAATCATACTAGGAAACAGTCAATATAGATCGTAAGGATGCAACAGACAAAGTTACAGTCCTACAATCACAACTGGGAGGGGATGGGTGATAAGGAGTGATGAGAAGATTAATAGTAATAGTAATGCAGACTTTGTAAATAGTTGGACAGTGTTGAGGGAATTATTTGTTTAGCAGAGTGATGGCGTTCGGGGAAAAAACTGTTCTTGTGTCTAGTTGTTTGTTTATTTTATTTAAAATACATTTTATGAAGTTTCCAAATTTAAAAAACATAAAATAAAACTTTAAACATTGTTATCCACATCAGTGATGGTGTTCGGGGAAAAAAACTGTTCTTGTGTCTAGTTGTTCTGATGTGCAGTGGTCTATAGCGTCTTTTTGAGGGAAGGAGTTGAAACAGTTTATGTACGGGATGTGAGGGGTGTGTAAATATTTTCTCAGCCCTCTTTTTGACTCGTGCAGTAGACAGGTCCTCCATGGAAGGCAGGTGGGTCAAGTTAAAATTTTCCTGTCTTCATTCCACCCTCTCAGCTTTCCACCCTTCTGGGTTGAGCTTCTCCTCTCTCTTCTCCTTCCCTGGCCAAGGAAGGGTAAAGAGAGAAGATGGTAGGGATGGGCGAGAGGAGGTTTCCTGGAAAAAGGCAGGTTTTTTTCCGAGATAGGTATATTATTAGAAACACTAATGTATTTGGTCCACTAGTTGCCATGGAAACATCTGCACTGAAGTGGCTTTCAAAGTGCAAGGTTGTCAAAGCTGGAGGGAGTGGAATTGGGGCAGGGGAAGATCTGGAAGGACGGTGGGCAGGATGGGGTCCTTCTAAGGATACCCAAAGTAGGAACCGTCACAACATCCAAGCCACCAAGTTGCTCCCTTGTCCCATTTCTTGGAGATTTACAGAGTTGGAAGGGATCTTGTAGGTCATCTAATCCAACCCCCTTCCCAAGCAGGAGACCCTACACTATTTCTGACAGGTGGCAGTCCAGTCTCTTCTTAAAAGCCTCCAGGGATGAAGCTCCCACCACTTCTGAAGACAACTTCTGAAGGAAACTTCTGTTCCATGGGTTGATTGTTCTCATTGTCAGAACATTTCTCCTTATTTCCAGGTTAAATCTCTCCTTGATCAATTCCTTGTCTGGCCTTCAGGTGCTTAGGAGAACAGCTTGACTCCTTCCTCTCAGGGGCAGCCCCTCAACTATTGGAAGACTGCTTTCATGTCTCCTCTGGTCCTTCTCTTCACTAGACTAGCCAAGCCCAGTTCCTCAACCATTCATCGTATGTTTTAGAGTCCAGACCCCTAATCATCCTGGTTGCTCTTCTCTGTACTCTTTCTAGAGTCTCAACATCTATTTTTATCATGTGGTGACCAAAAGTGGATGCAGTACTCTAGGTGTGGTCTTACTAAGGCTTAATAGAATGGTATTAGTAGCTCACTTGATCTTGATTGTATCCCTCTGGAGGGGAAGTGGGAAGGCAGGTGAGCCTTACCAAGTAATCAAAGTTTTGCCAATTTGGTCATTGGTTGGTCGTGACCCAAGTGACCTCAAAGCTGAACCAACTCAGCAATAACCATAAATCAATGTTCTTTCCGCCCTCCATTCTTCGTGTCTTCCCCATGTTTGTTTGTTTGTTTGTCACACATGTACAAGATAACAAGTATAGATATGAACATAAACAAGAGCAAAGGAAGTAAATACAGATAAATGGGAACAGTAAGACAGGGATGGTAGGCCCGCTGGTACGCTTTTGCACGCCCCCTTTAAGGACCTCTTAGGAATGAAGTGAGGTCCCACGGTAGGCAGTTTGAGATTGAAGCTGTGAGGGGTTGAGGCTGTAACAACAGAGTCAGGTAGGGCATTCCAGGCATTGACCACTCCATTGCTGAAATTGTATTTTCTGCCATCAAGTTTGGAGCGGTTTACCTTGAGTTTGTATCAGTTGTTTGCCCATGTATTATTGTGGTCGAAGGTGAAGTAGTCGTTGACAGACAAGATGTTATAGCAGACAATTTTGTGAACTATGCTCAGATCGGACTGCAGGCAGTGCAGTTCCAGATTGTCCAGGCCCAGAATTTTGAACCTGGAGGCACAGGGAATTCTACTGGGAGTGGAGGAGTGGAGGAGCTTTCTCAAGAAATATCTCAGAACCTGCTCAGTTGTGTTAATGTCCGATATACAGTGCGGGTTTGACATCCTCCAAGAAGTCACAACTTTTTATAAGCCTCCAAACTTCTAGCAGGCACCTAAGTTGAAGAGAGGACAATTTAAGCTGCAGCTCCCCCTTCTTCAACCTTATTTCTTCCTCTCTCTTTTTGTTTTGGTTCATCTAAACCCTGGCTTATCGTTGCAGGAAGAACCCATGATCAGTTTAATGGCTTAGCCTTAGATTGTTCCTCTGTTCTTTGTTTGCTTCCCAAAGTTGAGAAGTTTCTTTCTCTGTCTCTTTTGTATACACACACACACACACACACACCACAGCTGGTTGTGTTGCCTGAACTGAGGCAAAGTGTGGCTTCTCTTAACAAGGATTTGTTGCAATGAACCAAGGTTCAGTTTGAAGCTGGTTTGTTGCAGGTCAATTAAGGTTCGTCTGTGCTAGGTCTCCTTCAAGTCAGGTTTGACTGTAGCAGATTTGGTTTAAAAAGTTTCTGGGCAGAAACGGGAGGAATAACAGACTTAGAAGGGACCTTAGATGTCTTCTAGTCCAACCCGCTGCTTAAGCAGAAGAACTTTTCCCTTCTTCTTCTTTCTTCTTTTTCTTCAGCGTTTGTCTCGCGCTCTGGCGAGGTCCGCTAATGTCCTTGAGTATTGCTTCCATGCCTCTCTGTCTGCCACGTATGCCGGGTCTGCCTTCGCGATCTCTAGATCGGCCTTGATCAGAAGAACTTTTCCCATTCTAGACAAATGGCTGTCCAGTTTAATCTGCAGTGAGATGTGCCGGATTGCAGAAGGCAAGATTAGTTGTCCAACCCCTTCTTAAAAAAACTTCCAGTGTTGGAGCATTTACAACTTCTGGAGGCAAGTTGTTCCACTGGTTGATTGTTCTCACTGTAAGGAAGTTTCTCCTTAATTCCATGTTGAATGTCTCCTTGTTCAGTTTCCATCCATTATTCCTTGTTTGGTCTTTGGGTGCTTTGGAAAATAGCTTGACCCCTTCCTTTCTGTGGCAGCCCCTCAAAGATTGGAAAGCTGCTCTCCTGTCTCCCCTGGTCCTTCTCTTCCCTACACTTCCTGCAACCAGTTCATCGTATGTTTTAGCCTCCAGTCCCCTCATCATCTGGTTGCTGTTCTCTGCACTCTTTGTAGAGTTTCCACATCTTTTTTATATAATGGCAGTGAAAAATTGGGGACTCTCCCTGTATGGTCCTATTTTCTGGGTTGAGTTCTGCTGATGAGGAAGAAATGGATGAGTATCGTGGTATCTTCTCATTCTTTAGATCAGGGGGTCTTCAAACTTGACAGCTTTAAAACTTGGGGACTTCAACTCCCAGAATTCTTCCTCTAGTCGTGTTAGCTCATGAATTCTGGGAGTTGAAGTCCACAAGTCTTAACATTGCCAAGTTTGAAGATCCTTGTTTTAAATAAAGAGAAGATCCAGTGTAGGAAAAACCACTGAATTTGTCACACTGGTGACGAAGTGTGGTGACACCGGCCACAAACTACACACCCCTGGAAAAGGGTGAGGCCCTAATGATAATGTCACCTTTAGGTATTAGGTCTTATGACATCTAGCAGGAGAATGTAACCCTCAACCCTGCAGATACCAAGTGTGGAAGAAATGTTGTTCTAGAGCAGGGGTCTCCAATCTTGGCAACTGTTAAGACTTGTGGATTTCAACTCCCAGAATCCTCCAGCAAAGCTGGCTGAGGAACTCTGGGAGTTGAAGTCCACAAGTCTTACATTTGCCAAGGTTGGAGACCTCTGTTCTAGAGCAATGTGTCTCAACCCGGGTGACTTTAAGAGGTCTGGACTTCAACTCCCAGAATCCTCCAGCCATCCAAGCTTGTAACTTCAAATGGTCAGTAAATGAACAGTTGTAAGTTGAGGGTTGTAGTCCTCGTCGTACGACTACAGTGGTGTGGCTTGGTAGTCCTGTGACTGGGTGAGGCACCAAAATAACCCAGATGTCTCCTGCTGGAAACGGGGTTGGACTAGATGACCTCCCTTCCAGCCCTGGATTGCTGTGCTGTTCAGTTGAGCCCAAAATTTATCTTGCTAAACGAAATTCTGACGTGAATTTTGTTTCACTTGATGACCTTTTGTCGCCACTGTTGTTAAGTGAACCATTTCAGTGGTTAAGGTTACTAACCCAGTCGTTAAACGGATCTGGTTTCCCCATTGACTTTGCTGGTCAGAAGGGGATTGCATGACCCCCATTGTTAAGTGAGACGGTTGTTAAGTGAGTGTTGCCCCATTTTATGCCCTTTTCTTGGTAAGTTAGTCAAATGGTTGTTAAGCGGATCTGGTTTCCCAACTGACTTTGCTCGTCAGAAGGTAACCAAAGGGAATCATATGACTCCAGGACACTGCAACAGTCATAAGTACATGCCAGTTGCCAAGCATCTGAATTTTGATCATGTGACTGTGGGGACGCTGCAGTGGTTGGAAGTGTGAAAAATGGTCACTTTTTTTCAATGATGCTGTGACTTTGAATGGTCACTAAATAAACTGTTGTAAGTCAAGGACCACGTGTACTTTAAATCAAGATTTTACTGTTGTTTTTCAAGAGGCGACTGGACTTTCTGGTTTGTTTTTTTCTTTGAAGACGTTTCGCTTCTCATCCAAGAAGCTTCTTCAGCTCTGACAGGATGGTGGGGAATGGGAGGATTTATACTCCTTGCAGACATCTGGTCATTTGCATTCTTTTAGCGAGTCATTGAGGCCACTTGGAGGTTTGTCTGTGTCCTCAGGGTCACCTGAGTGCAACAAATGGGTGTGGAACAGTTCCAAGAAGGCTCCAACACCCATTTGCAGTACTCAAGTGACCCTGAGGACACAGATAAAACTCCAAGTGGCCTCAACGACTCTTTAAAAAGAATGCAAATGACCAGCTGTCTGCAAGGAGTATAACTCCTTCTGTTCTCCACCATCCGGTCAGAGCTGAAGAAGCTTCTTGAATGAGAAGTGAAAATGTCTTCAAAGAAGAAAACCAGAAAGCCCCATTGTCTCTTGAAAAAAAAAGCACCTTGGGGACAACCCTGACTTGGAGGATGGAGCATCTTCACAGACAAGATTTGACTAGTTTTTGTCGAACTGGTTCCAGAACTGATCATGCTCTGAATCTTTTTCAACATCTGGATCTTCTCCCAGGCTCTGAGTAAGGATGGTGGGAGGACCTGCTGGGCGTGTGGCATTTGTTTAAATCCTTGCCATCTGTTGATTGTTTTGTGGAGATGGTTATTTTAATTGTTGCGTTGTTTTGTGAGCCACGCAGAGGCAGTCAGGAGTTGGGTGACGCCTAAATCGAACTAATGAATAACTGCACCTGCCTTCAACATAAACCGAACATATTGCCCACCTTACTGAGTACAGGTAGTCCTCGACTTACAAGAGTTTGTTTAGTGACCTTTCAGATTAACAGAGTTGGAAGGGACCTTGTAGGTCATCTAGTCCAACCCCCTCTCGCCCCAAAACTACACCGTTTCTGACAGATGGCAGTCCAGTCTCTTCTTGAAAGCCTCCAGGGATGAAGCTCCCACAATTTCTGAATAACAAAATAATAATGTTAACAGAGTTGGAAGGGACCTTGTAGGTCATCTAGCTCCACCCACTCCCGCCCACCACCCAAGCAGGGGACCGTACACTGTTTCTGACAGATGGCAGTCCAGTCTCTTCTTGAAAGCCTCCAGGGATGAAGCTCCCATTCAAAGTTACAACAAAGCTGGAAAAAGTGACTTAAGACCATTTTTCACACTTGTGATCATTGCAGCGTCCCTGTGGTCACGTGATCAAAATTCAGAAGCTTAGCAACTGGCATGTACTTATATATATACACTAGCTCGATACCCGTGCTTCGCTATGAAACTATGTGGTCAGGCTTTTTTGGGGAGGAAAATAAGTTTTTGGGGAGGAAAATAAGAGGGGGGGGGGAATTCTGCCTCTGCCTACCAGCATCCAATGATATTCATCTGGCTAGCATCCTGTCAGTGTGTGACAGAGAGTTGAGGGCAGTTTGGAAACTGAAACAGTACTTGCTGTGTGAGCAAGGAGACAGCAAGGAACCTGGACGTAGCTTAGCTCAACTGTTCTGCATTAAAGCTGCTTGGTGCTGTGAAACTGAAACTCCTCTCCTCTGCTTGTGTTTTGCCTTTGGAACAGATTTCTTTTCAGCTGGGGAGGGGGAGTAAAACTCCTTGGCATCAGAGCATGTTAATAATAATATAAAAAATACTAATGCTGTGATGGTTATTTCAAAAAATATCCATCCATCCATCCCAAAAATCAATCAAGTAAGCAAGCAAGCAATCAAGCAATCTAATTATCTATCTATCTATCCATCCATCCATCCATCCATCCATCCATCCATCCATCCATCCATCCACCTACATACTTACCATCTCTGTCTGTCTGTCTGTCTGTCTGTCTGTCTGTCTGTCTGTCTGTCTGTCTGTCTCTATATCCATCATTCACCCATCCCAAAAATCAATCTATCTTATCTACCTACCTACCTATCTATCTGTCTAACCGCAAGGTCATGTCAGACTCTCTGATTTCATTTGGACACAAGCTGCGCAATTCCCTGACACGGTCGCTAAACGAGGACTGCCTGTAGCCCACTTCCAGTTCTGTAATTGTGCTTCTCCAGCACATTTTGAAGAGAATATGCTAGAAATTTGGCTGCACCCAGCCCAACTCCACCACAGCACCCAGAATGCTGGGAACGCCCCGTGTTTGCTTTCGTGCCATTTGCTGATTATGTAGAAATGTAACGGTAATAAAAATTGGGAACGGTAATAAGAGAAAGACAAAGTTAAAATTGCAAAACCCCTCTGTTAACAAACTGTTATTGTAACGAACTCATTAAAAAAATTCACCATGGCTTCAATCCCCTATCATCCCAAATATTGGTCCTGGGTCCAAACATCCAAAGTTTTTTTTTTCCTCCTTAAAATATCTTTTATTAATTGCTGATTAATTGAATATAATAAGTCCAGGCTTCAAAGCAACCTCTCTTCCTCCTTGAATTAGAAATTCTTGAACAAATGGCCCGAAGTAATCGTGTGGCACTTTTTTTTTTTCTAATTGGCAACTTTTATTAAAAGGCATAAGTGTTGGTGAGCTACAGCTGATGCCTCTGAATAAAATTTATTAGTCAGAAAAGCTGCTACCAGACCCCTCCTGATTTTGGACTGTTCACACCCTTCTCCTCCCACAGTGAACAAACTGCGAAGAAGAAAAACAACCAACCAACCAATTTATTTCTGAGTTTTGAAATCTCACCTGGTAGTTCTCCAATCAAAAATGGCATTTATTGGGGTAGGGGCTTTTTTGCAGGGGGTGGGGTGGGGAGAAATAATTATGAGGGAAATTAGAGAGGGAGGTAACAGAATAACAGAATTGGAAGGGACCTCAGAGGTCTTCTAGTCCAGCCCCCTGCTCAAGCAGAAGACCCTATACCATTTCAGACAAATGGTGGTCCAGTCTCTTCTTAAAAAACCGAGAACTAAGGAGGAATTTACTGATAGTGAGAACAATTAATCAGTGGAACGGTTTGTTTGTTTATTTATTTGATTTGTCAATCACTTACAAGATAACAGGTATAAGTATAAACATGAATAAGAATACAGGAAATAGGTACAAATAAATGGGGACAATAGGACAGGGATGGTAGGCACGATGGTGCACCTATGCATGCCCCTTACAGACCTCTTAGGAATGGATATTCTCTCCCTTCCTTTCCTTCCTTCCTTCCTTCCTTCCTTCCTTCCTTCCTTCCTCTCCACCCCTCCCTTTTCTCTCCTCCCTCCATGCTTTTCTCCCCTTCCTTCCTTCCCCTTCCCTTTTCTTCTTCCTTCCCCCTTCCTTCCTTCCTTCCTCCCTCCCTCCCACTCCCTCCCTCCTTCCTTTTTCTCCCCTTCCTTCCTTCCCCCTTCCTTCCTTCTTTCCTTTCTTATTAAATTTTTATTTTATTGATTTATCTGATTTGTCAACCGCTTACAAGATAACAGGTATAAGCATAAACGTGAGTAAGAATACAGGAAATAGGTACTAATAAATGGGGACAACACCTTGCAGACCTCTTAGGAATGGGGTGAAGTCAATAGCGGATAGTTTAAGGTTAAAGGAATGTGGGGTTAGAGGATGTAACAACAGAGTCAGGTAGTGCATTCCAGGCATTGACCACTCTGTTGCTGAAGTCGTACTTTTTGCAATCAAGTTTGGAGTGGTTTACATTGAGTTTGTATCTGTTGTGTGTTCTTGTACTGTTGCGGTTGAAGCTGAAGTAGTCATTGACTGGTGGGACATTGTAGCAGATAATTTTGTGTACTACGCTTAAGTCCAACCTGTTTACCTCCAAAAGTTGTGTGAATGCTCCAGCACTGGAGGCTTTGAAGAAGAGAATAGACCGCCATTTGTCTGGAATGGTATAGGGTCTCCTGATTGAGTAGGGGGTTGGACTAGAAGACCTCCAAGGTCCCTTCCAACTCTATTATTCACTTATTCTGATCTTACTTAGTTACGGAGTCCAACAAAGTTAGTCAGATGCTTCCGCCATCTGTGGCTTCTTGTACTGCATCCTGCAAGAGAAAGAATGTCATGAAGTCACCGATGTTGAAGATCGAAATGACATCTGCTCGCCCTCTTTATTTATGTCATTTTTTTTTAACAGTTGCTGGTTTGAGATGAAAGGTGAAATTTCTAGTTAATAGCTCAGCTCCGTCTCTCCGCAAAAGGTTTCCCAAAGCTGCCATTTGTGTATGACATGTTGTAACCCTACTTTGTGCATTTTCATGCTCTTTTTATAACAGGCAAATACACTGTGCATTGTTTGGGTAACATCATGCCACATTTTATCGAGAGCTGGCACTCGGTGTTCATGAAATTTCTCAGGATAAACACAAGCTGGGATCTCTTTTGGCCTACATTCTTCCTTCTGGGGGCATTAAGCAATGCTCACATACCGGAACCTGAAGGACATTATTTAACTCCCAAAGGTGCTTTTTCAAGAGGCAACTGGACTTTCTGGTTTTTCTTTGAAGACATTTCAAATTGGACTTTCTGCATGGTGGATCCAGTCAGAGCCAAAGAAGCTTCTTGGATGAGAAGCAAAACGTCTTCAAAGAAAAAACAGAAAGTCCAGTTACCTCTTGAAAAAGCACCTTTGAGACAACCATGGCCTACAGTAGATGACTGAGAATCTCCATAGACATTATTTAAGTCTACCACCCAGCCCCATGGTGTAAGCTAGAGTTTCCAATTTGGCAATTTTAAGTTTTGGGGACTTCAAGTCTCAGAATTCAACCCCCAGCCAGCTGAAGTCTACAATTCTTAAAGTTGACATGCTGGCTGGGGAATTCTGTAAGCTGAAGTCAACAATTCTTAAAGCTTAAATTCTGTAAGCTAAAGTCCACAAGTCTTAAAGTTGCCATTCTGGCTAGGGAATCCTGCAAGCTGAAGTCCACAAGTCTTAAAGCTTAAATTCTGCAAGATGAAGTCCACAAGTCTTAAAGTCCACAAGTCTTAAAGAGCTAAAGTCTACAAGTCTTAAATGCCAAGGTTGGACATTTCTCAACCATCCCCAAACTCAATCTAGATGTCTGCGGAAAAGATGCTATTTACACACTTTTTTGTTCTACTGATGAATAATCTTGGTGGAGAACCATCCTAGTGATTGATTATCGTGAAGTTAGGTGGTATGACTCTTATCGTTAGGGTAAGAAGCAGAAAACAAAGCAATCTTAGTACCGTGGAGCTAAAACTTGCAATTTCTTATAATGTTTCTTCTCACATGACATAGGCATTTGGATCTCTTTCTTGTTTATGGAACAACATGATTTTTTTTTCAACCTTCTCTTGGGTAGACTTCAATCTGTTCTTCTGCATCTTGTATTCTAGGGGCCTGATCTTCTTCTGCATGATATCCTCTCAGGTGTCTTAAGTAGTGTTTTCATATCCTTGTCCATCTTCTCTCCTTGAGGCTGAACATCTGCGACTTGACTTTGCTACTTTGTCAGATCAAGCTTCTAGTTCATGATAATCCTCATGATATTACTCGGAACCTGCTCTGATTTATCTCAGTAATTCTCAATAATTGATTATCATATTATTACATTAATGTTTCATCTCAATAATTCTTATTTCTGTCTTCCCATTCAGCAATTTCTTTAACATTTTATAGAAGTCGTTAAGTCATTCATACAAGTCATTAATTCACGGAAAAGATTGGTTAAGAATGATATCTTGTTTCGTTCCATCCAGAAACTCTTTCTGGTCTAATGAGGAACTATTGATAAACCCCATTTCTGTCTGTGGTCACTAATTAGAATGCAGCTTGCTAATTAGAATGTCATGGTTGAGTTTGTCAAAGAACTTACTGATGTTCCATGAAACCTTAAAACTGATTCTGGTTCAGAGCTTGGGGGTACAGAGTGAGTGGTTTAACCCATATCATGGTTAATTGTGTTGGTTGGTTTTTATCTCAGTTGCTGTATATATTACTTATTGGGGTTTTTTGGTGATGTTTTTAATCTGGTTTCATTGTGAGCAGTACAGAGTGAGGTATGTGCAATGGGCAGCTATATAAATTGAATGAACGAATGAATGGATGAATGAATAAAGTAAGTGAGTGAATGAGTGAATGAGTGAATGAATGAGTGAGTGAGTGAGTGAGTGAATGAATGAATGAATGATTGAATGAATGAATATGTTTTACTAAAATCATGATACGTTATGTTGATAGCATTCCCACAATCTATTAAATATCTTTTAAAAAAGTAAGAGTCTGGGATTTAAATCTATTCAAAGTAAAGAAGAATTCCCTACCATGTTTCTGTCAGTTTGGACTTTCAATGTTTTTCCTTTGTGTTGATCTTCACAATGGTCTTGGAGTACATACTCTCTTCTTATAGGAGAACCAATAGGAGTTGAATAGTTGTTTATTGGGATTTGTATTTTAGTGTCTTCATTCAGCAGCTCTTACGCTACTTATTTCCACTTCTTTTATTTTTGAACTTGTGTGAAAAAAAGTCTGTTTTTTGTTGTTGTTGCTTTCATGCTATGTTATGACCCATTGTTCTGAGCAATAGAATAGCATCATTCTGGCATTCTTACATCTCCTTGATGTGTCTCTTTGCTCTACGTTGATCTGCTTTTAAGTTTTTGCTTAGCCTTTGAGCAATCTTGCTGGCAGGTCTAGGAAAACTCGCCATAGGGCAATTCAAAGCTGTATTAATTGTTTCATTCAGTAACTTTTATTACTGTGACCATGCTTTCATTGAGATTACTGTATAACTCTTGTGTTTCTGGATTGACTTTCTTTGTTTTATTATTATTGGCCATGGTTCTGTTGAAATTACTTTAATTTCCAAACATTGCTTTTTTTTTTTTTTTACATTCCAAGACCTGTGATTGACCATGTTCAGCTTCATTAACTCCCAAGTGAACATTGCCAGCTGATGTTCTAGTGTCTCTCGTTTGATTTTGTAAATCTTTCTGTTCCTCTGTGAATAGTGTAGCCACTAGTGTTTTCATCAAAGATTTCCATCAAACTCCTGCAAGACTATGCAAACTACAAATAAATAACACATTGCTTTTGTGTTATATAACATACAACTGCAGGGCCCTTTCTTCCTACCTTTCTTCCTTCCTTCCATCTTTCCCTCCCTCCCTCACATCTATCTATCTATCTATCTATCTATCTATCTATCTATCTATCTATCTATC
>NW_020717083.1:96738-129300 GCF_900518725.1 Notechis scutatus | reverse complement strand
ATATTTATTCACCCAAACCATATTTGGTATCAATGTTATACCTAACACTGGTCTTCATATCATTTAGGCTTCCTGTTAAATCTCCCAGCTCACTACTGTCTTTCTTCAAATTTGACCCTGAGCATTGGACACAGTATGCCATATATGTGATCTGATTTGGACCTTTCCCTTCCTTTCCCAAAGTAAGAGTTTGCATTTAATTTTTAGCAGCAACAAATCACCCTGCTTGGTTCATTAGTAAGAGAGCTAATTACCACTCATACGTCTGCCACCCAACCAGTTTTTCCCCCCTGTGGTGTTCAATTTGAATAGTAGGTCTATCCATCTTAGTATCTCCCACCAAAATAGATAATTCATGCAAGATTTTTTTCATTAAGAGAATATCTATAACACGCTTTTTTATCAGCATCTGTTCGTCAAAGACACAGAGATAGAGATGAAAAAATAGAAATAAAGAGATGTGCCAACCACATCTCTTGTACATTAAATTTTCCGGCGTTGTTTCTCATTTTTTAAATATTGAATCTTTAGATCATTCCATTTTGCTTTTTGCATTGGGGGCAAATATACATGTCTATAAATTGCACTGCATTTTTTTTAATGCTACCATTTTTTTAAAAAAAAATCTGAGATACCTTTTTTTAACTGATACTCATAATTTCTGTAATATGTGCATCTGGAATGCCTTTTTTTTTAAAGGAATCAGAATAGATAGGACATATATGCTCCAAAGCAGCCCTATTTGCATATCCCATGATATCTGGTCAGATGTGGTTAAAAGTTCTCCATAGGACTAAGAACCTGGGCAATTCTCCTGCAACAGGATTACAAAGTTCAACAGTTGAAAAGGACGTAATAAAACTGGAAAATTTGTAGAAGAGAGAACCAAATTTCAGCTTCAGGGTAAAATCAATATGAGAGTGTTATGGCTTCCTTCGTTCATTCAATCAATCAATTTACAAGCCGCCAACTCTCAAATAATTGTGGTTGGCACATCTCTTTATTTCTATTTTTTCATCCCTATCTCTGTATCTCCATCTCTCTATTTCTTTATCTCTCTATCTCACTTCAACTCTCTATATCTCTGTTTCTCTATTAACTATCTTTATCTCTTTATCTCTGTATCTATCTGTCTCTACCTTCTATCTCTGTCTTTCTCTATCTTATTTATCCATTTCTACCTCTTTATTTCTTTCTATATATTTCTCTGTCTATCTCAACCTCTATCTCTATCTCTGCCTTTCTCTATCATCTAACTTTATTTTTCTCTCTATTTTTCTCTCTCTTCTCTCTGTCTATCTCTATCTTTCTATCTCTATCTCTGCCTTTCTCTATCATCTATCTTTATTTTTCTATCTCTTCTATCTCAATCGCTTTATCTCTGTTGCTGTCTCTCTGTAATCTCTCTCTCACTTTCTAATCTCTCTATATCTATATTTCTATTATCTCTATCTCTCTATCTTCTCTTTTTATTTCTATCCTATCACTATATAAAAGATACAACTGACCAGAAGGACAAATAATTCAAAATGAGGCCAAGATATAGGAAACCAAAATGACCCAAAGCATGGCAGAAGGACAACAGACTCCCACAGTCACTCTGCTTCCAAGGCCTGGGAGAATTAACTACATCTCAAGAAGTTTTTTGAGCAATAAAAGGGTGGGATACATCTCGGGAATGGTGTGGGGATGGACATTCATTCCAGAGGACAGGAATTCAGCTTCCTTGATCCTGGGAGATAACATTCTTCAACAGATGTGACCCAGTGAATAGCTACTGGAATGCTGGATCATACCAGACAGTAGAGATGATTAGAAATAGGCGGTTCTCTCAGACAGTCCCCATGCCTTGATAACCAGCATCTTGAAGTACACCCAGAAGCCAACTAATAATCACCTATCCTGGGTGAGTTAGGGCTTGTAGATGGTCTCCGAGGGCAGTCCCAAGTAGCCCTGTCACTAAGAGAAGCTGACACGACAGCATGGACCCAAGCACAGGTCACCTCCTGGAGGGGAGGATGTTCTGCTTTCATTCACCCTAAGCCAGTGATGTCAAACCATCTGAGCCTGTCAAAAATTCAGAAATTGCCTATTTTGACTCTGCTGGCAAAACACACACTCACCGGATAAAAGAGACCTCCCTGGTTTTCATCTCTGGACCATCTGGAAGTCGTGTGAGAAGGCTCCTGCTCCTGTGAGGCTACGGAGCTTCCAAAACTCATGCAAGATTGATTTTTATAGGCCTTTATCATGTTTGGAGGCTGTGGGCGAGCAGGTTTCTCTTGTGCACCTTCCAGAGGGTCCAGAGGCCTGGTGTTTCACCACAAATGACATGGCGCATCACCTGTGACATGTCATAGGTTCACCATCTCTGAGAACATCTGGTTTCCCACTGTAATGTTGAACTAGGATGGGTCTTGGGTTGAACATCAGGACCGGGTTTGCGTTGTTCTGACCTTAGAGTCTTATATGGTTACAATTACACCTTTTCTCTTGATTTTATTCCTCGGTATGGAGAGGTCAAGGGCAGGCTATATCTTCCACTCATTTTATTTGGGCCAATGTTTCTTCTCCCCATGCTTTTGGTGGCATCTAAGCCAGCGTTGGCAGCGGTTACTATATTCTGCATTTAGCAAGAGCCAGGAAGGGAATCTAGCAATTTGATCCATGTTTAGTTTAGTTTAGTTTAGTTTAGTTTAGTTTATTGTCATTGCACTTCGTACAATGAAATTAAATGCCATCTTCAATGTACATCATGCATAAGAAAACTATAAAAAATAAAACACAAATACACATCCTTCACATTCTATACATTGAATAGAAAACCCCTGCTATTGCATTAATATTGCACTATACAGTAGAATTCAATAGCATTACTGCCCTGGGATAGAAGCTGCTTTTCAGCCTATTTGTCCTTGTTTTTATTGTCCTGTACCAGCTGCCAGATGGTAATAGTTCAAAAAAAAAGGGGGGGGGGTGCCCAGGATGAGATGGATCTTTAAGGATGTTTGAACTTTCTTAAGGCAGTGGGAGCTATAAAGCTCTTTCAATGAGGGGAAAGGGCAACCAATGATCCTCTGGGCAATGACCTTCACCCTCCGGAGCACTGTCCTATCTACCATTGTGCAAGTGGCAAACCACACAGAGGTGCAGTAAGTTAAGATACTCTCTATGGTGCAACGGTAGAAGGTCGCCAGCAGTTTTTCATTCAGTTGTTGTTTTCTGAGAAGTCTCAGGTAGTTCTGGATGAGAATTACTGGATGGTAATTCCTCAACATGCGAGCCACCCAGAATGTGGAAACTTCAACTCCCAAAATGACTCAGCCACATTGTCCTTGCTGAAAATGGCAGGAAGAGAAGCCCACACACCTACAAGTCATCCAGGCAGATGTAAAGACTTGTTTTTCAGTTGTCCTAGATTTTTAGAGTGTTCTTACGATGCAGTCATTCTCACTCCTGTTTATAATAAAACACTTTATAGGGGATAAAAAACTTGGATAAACTGTTAAAAGAATTAGAAAGCAGGAGATAGGCAACACCTTCTGTCTGTAACAGAGTCCTTTGGCAGTTCCAAGAAGATTCCACAGCCATGACTTTGAAGGCACAATGGCTCTCAGAAAGAGTGCTAAGGACCAGATGACTGCAAAGAAATACAATCCTTTCATTCCCCACACACCATCCTGTCAGAACCTATCCTTCTATCCCCCCACCATCCAATCCCAACTGATGAAGCTCTTTGGATGAGAAGCAAAACTGCTACTACTACTACAACTACTACTACTACTTCCTCTTCCTCCTCCTCTTCCTCCTTCTCTTCTTCTCCTGCTTCTCCTCCCCTTCTTCCTCCCTCTTCTCTTCCTCTCCTTGTCCTTCTACCCTTCTACCTCTTCCCTTCTCTCCCCTTCTACCTCTTCCTCCCCTCCTCTTCCACTCCTCCCTCCTCCTCCCTCTCCCCCTCCTCCTTTTCTCCTTCTTCAAAAAAAGTCTAGTTGCCTTTTGAGATAAAAGTCAACAGAATTCAAGGGAGGTTGGATTTTGTTTGTGGCTTTGCAGAGATTCTAGGCTGATCCCTCTTTTGACTCTGCCCCCAGGTTCTGCCACTCCTTCCCCTACATTTTCCTAGCTTGTCCTACTTTTGCATGCCAATGCAATTCCTCTTCATTATTAAACATTTGTACATAATGCTGCTGTATGTGTGTGTGTGTGTGTGTGTGTGTGTGTGTGTGTGTGTAACCTGATTTATGTTTATCTGTTCCTGCACATTTTCTCTGCTTTTCCCAGACTCCACTAACAAAGGTGCACTTTTCCACGTGCAGGTTCCAAATGAGCCCCCATCTTTCCATTTTCAAATCCCTTTGAAGATGAAAGGAGTATAGAAAAAGAGACATATTGTTGATGTCAATCACGAGAAAGTGTGGGGGAAAGTTTCCCCCATATATACTCTCAGCTGCTAAATCATGCTTGGTCAAGCATTGATTGTCTGCTTCAGAGGACAGGAAGAAAGGCTTCACTTCTAGCAGCAGAAGAAAAAGCAGCGAGATGGGTTAGGAAATCTCATGAAATTCTATATAATAGTATTCTGTATTCTGTTTATTCTTGATCCTTACCAACTTTAAAACGGCATAAAAATTGCAAATTCCAGCACTTGTTGGGAAAGGTCTCAGTTGTACTTTTAAGGAAAAGTCTAATTGTCTATGGAGATTCTCAGCCATCCATTCATAGTTGTCCCAGAGGTGCTTTTTTCAAGAGGCAACTGGACTTTCTTGTTCTTTTCTTTGAAGATGTTTCGCTTCTCATCCAAGAAGCTTCTTCAGCTCTGACTGGATAGTGGGGAACAGAAGGATTGATACTCCTTGCAGACAGATGGTCCTTTGCATTTTAAAGGAAAAGCTTTATTATTAAAAAAATCCATTGACAACATTTGATGGGGAATAGTACAGTTTTACTAAGGAGCGATAGTAAGAAAGCACCTGAAGCTTGAAACAATTTGAACATTTCAGTTTTGCCATCTTCTTTAGAGTTTAGGTCAAATGTTCAAAAAATGTGGCATCTATAAATGTATTTATATATCAAAAGTGAATGTTATGGTATGTAGATTTTATTTATAGTTAGTCCCTCGGTTAAGTCTCTTAACTAAGACCTGTCACAAACACAGGTCTTCTAAAGGAATAGAGAGCCAGTTTGGTCTAAAGCACCAGGTTACAAAGTGGGAGAACTTAAGTTATAATCCTGGTTTAGGTGTGGGTGATTTTGGCTCAATCACCAAGAGACGGTGAGTTCAAGTCCCACCTTAACCATGAAAATCAGCTGGCTGACTTTGGGTCAATCACCAGGAAATTTTGAGTTATACACCCACTTTAGGCATGAAAGCCAGCTGGGTGACATTGACCCAATCTCTGGGAGACTCTGAGTTCTAGTCCTGCCTTAGGTGTGCAAGCCAGCTGGGTGATGTTGGGCCAATAACCAGGAGATGGAGACTTCCAGTCCCATCTTAGATGTAGAAGGCATCTGGGGGACTTTGGGCCAATCACCAGAAGACAATGATTTATATTCCCGCATTATGCATGAAAGCCACCTGGGTGATCTTCTACTCTCACTTTAGGCATAAAAACTGGCTGGTTAACTTTGGGATAATCCTTCTGTCTCAGCCCAACTCACTTCAAAGAATTGTTGCTGTGGGGGAAAATAGGAGGGAAGGAAATGTGCTGGATATATTTGCTGCCTTGTTGGGTTATTTGCAAAAATAATAAAGGTAGGATATAAAAAAAAACCCACAAACAAATAAGTATATTGCCATGGTGGTGGTGCAGTAGTTAGAGTGCAGCATTGCAGGCTACTTCTGCTGACTGCTGATTGCCAGCAGTTCAGCAGTTCAAGTCCCACTGGCTCAAGGTTGACTCAGACTTCCATCCTTCCGAGGTGGCTAAAATGAGGACCCAGATTGTTGGGGACAAGAGGCTGACTCTGTAAACCACTTAGAGATGGTTGTAAAAGCACTGTGAAGCAGTATATAAGTCTAAGTCAGGGCTGGACAACTATGGCCCTTTTATGAATTATGGACTTCAACTCCCAGAATTCCTGAGCAAGCCATGCTAGCTCAGGAATTTTGGGAGTTGAAGTCTACAAGTCATAAAGGGGACATAGTTGCCCACCTCTGGTCTAAGTACTGCTGCCACTACTATATTTGCTGCCTGTAGAATCCTCCCTAAAAGAGCCTCAGAGTTCTTGATATCTACAGAACATACTTTCTATGTCATCTGAACCTGATGATTTCAAGACTACCCATCTCCTGGTGATTGGCCCAACATCACCCAGTTGGCTTTCATGCCTACAGTGGATTAATAGCTCACCATTTCCTGGTGATTGGCCCAAAGTCATCCAATTATAGAATTGTTCTCTGAATTCTTCTGCATAACTGGAAGTGTCCTACTTTGGCCTTTGAGCCTTAATTTACAGAAATTATTATTCTCCTGCAAAACCAGATGCGGTTGAACCTATTCTATTGCTTCTACCACTTCTGGTTAATTAATTAATCAGTAGAACAGTAGTTTGTGGGTGCTCCATCACTGGAGGTTTTTAAAAAGAGACTGTAAAATCATTTTTCCAAGAATGGTATAGGGCAGTGATGGCGAATCTTTTTGGTACTGAACTCCCAAACTGGAATGTGCATGCATGCGTGCATGGGAGCATCAGAAAACCAAAGAACCAGCTGGCCAGTGTGCACATGCCTGTTTTTTGGCCATTTGGGGGCTATTTTCAGGCCGTTTTTCGAGCCATTTTTGGCATGGAAAATGGCCCACAAAATTGCCCAGAAAACAGCCATTTGGGGGGCATTTTGGGGATGTTTTCAGGGCATTTTGGCATGAAAAATTGCCTGAAAACTGCCCAGAAAATGGCCCAGAAAACAGCTCAAAAATGCACTGTTTTTTTACCATTTTTCTGGCCCTTTTCTAGCGCTCCAGCACTCATGAAGACCAGCTGGCTGGCACGCCAGAAACCAGAAGGGCAGCTGGCGATGGTGCACGTATCCACTGAGAGGGGCTCTCCATGCCACCTCTGCCATGCATACCATAGGTTCACCATCACAGGGATAGGGCTTCCTACTTGAGCAAGGATTGGACTAGAAGACCTCTGAGGCCCCTTCCAACCCTGTTATTCAGGCTCTTCCCCTTGGTCTCCTGCTCCTCTTTCTGCTGAGTTCTCTCTCCCTTTTGGCTCTCCTTCTCCAGGTGATCTGTACCTTGGTGGCCGCTTTTCTCCACTTTTTCTTCCTCTCCTCCTTCTGCTGGGTGCTGACCGAAGCTTGGCAATCGTACATGGCCGTGACAGGAAGACTACGGAACCGGATCATCCGTAAACGTTTCCTGTGTCTCGGATGGGGTAAGCGTCCCTTGCTCAAACGGTTGTGAAAGTGGTGATCTATGTTCACAATGTAGCCTGTACGTAAATGTGAATAGGAATGTGATCTAAATAGGGGTGGACTTCAAACATTTTAGCAATGGGGTCTCTGCCCACTTTCAGGGCTCCGGCACCCACCCCCATTTAAATCATGAGTCTCTAGCCACATCTCTCAGATGTTTAAAGAAGATTTATTAGGAGTGAACATGCCGGTGCTACCTAGGTGTAGCCGACTCTGAGACACATCATTCATTTCCCCCTTGACCCTGGTCTTCCCCCCAATCCCTGGATGTATTTTCTCCAATGGGACACATCCATAGCCAAGAGTCATCAATCATGCTCTCCAGTAATAATCTTGTGCGCCAGAAGCTTCAGTCTCCTAGAAATGATCTATGAAGCATTTAAGGAATACACTACTTCCCCCGCTCCCTTTCTGCTTACAACTCTAAAAGACCAGAGAAATATTTTTGAGTTGACGCCCAATTGCTGGGTGGGCGTGGCCATGCTGGGTGTGGCCTAGTTGGCCTCCTGCCCCATGGCAGGGGGGAAGGTTGTTTGTGCCCTTCCCGGGCTCCGGAAGCATTTCTCAAGCCTCCGGGAGGGCGAAAGCAGCCTCCCTGGGCTCCGAAGGCTCTCTGGAAGCCAGAAACGGGCCCATTTCTGGCGTTCCCAAACTTCTGGGAGGCCCATTTTTCACCCTCCCTGAGCCTCTGGGCATGCCCTACACTTACCTGCATCCCAACTGGCTGCGTGGGGACTCCTGGGAGGGGAGGGGAAGGGTGGGCGGGGCCAGCCAGGAGTGGCATTTGGAAGTTCTTTGAACTGCACAGGATCTTAGCTAGAGGTTTTCTCGAACCCCAAGTAGCCCACACCTGGATCTAAATCACTGCAGCTCCTAACTTAATGACATGGTTGTTAAGTCATTCACGCTTCCCCGTGGACTTTGCTTGTCGGGAGATTGCAAAAGGGATTCCCATAACCACAGGGCCCTGCAACCATCATAAATATAAGCCACTTGCCAAGCATCTGAATTTTGATGATGTGACCATGGGGGATACGGCAACGGTCATTCATGTGAAAAAAATCGTCCTAAGTCCATTTTTTGTGCTTTGTCAGCTTTTTCAGTAACTTCAAACAGTCAGTAAATGAATGGTTGTAAGTTGAGGACCACTTGTATTTAATTGGTGCCAGATAAGATTCAGCAGAAATGAAGAAGGGTTTGACTTAGACCATTTGTGGGAACGTAATGATTCTAGGCTGATTACTTGCTTAACTCTGCCCCTCTGACTCTGCCGGCTCTTCTCCTGCTGTCTCTGCAGTCAAAAACCTCAAGAATTAGCAACCTTATATTGAAGTTTTAAAGGGGTTAATACTAAATATTGTGTCACTGGTCCTTTAGATTCCTGGGTGGAAATCTTTCCTAAGATTTGGGATGTTTGGACATGCAATAGTCAGTGTCTCTAGGGTGCATCAACAGAAGGACAGAATCAAGATCACATGAAGTATTAGTACTTCTTTATAATGCCTTGGTAAGATCATGCTTGGAGTGTTGCATCCAGGTTTGGTCACCACAATGCAAAAAAGATGTGGAGACTCTAGAAAGAATGCAGAGAAAAGCAACAAAGAGAAAATAATGGAATGTGCGGAAATGAGTAGATTAACAATGGCAATTAGAGAACATGAGGAAAAAGTATGATAAGATATGGGATTTATTTTATGAATGGTTAGATAGAAAAATAAGAAATTGAAATATGTGGTAATAGTTATAATATATTATAATTGATTAATTTTGAATGTGTAGGAGAATGAATATAACTTAGTAAGAATGAGATATGTTTTTAAAAGATAACAATTATAATGTTAATAATAGTATAATATTTGAACAATATGATATAAAATGTTGATTAGAATGGTTTATATATGTACAACAAGAAATGTATAACACTATTATGCGCACAAGATATACGTACCCAACCAACACACTGTAAAATTGAAAGATGGTTTTATTTGTTGCCTTTGTTGTTAAAATAAAAAAAAACCCTTTTTCAAAAAGAAAAAGAGAAGAGCAACAAAGAGGATTAGGGGACTGGAGGCTAGAAGATATGAAGAACAGTTGCAGGAACTGGGTAGTCTAATGAAGAGAAGGACTAGGGGAGACATGAGAGCAGTGTTGTCATATCTGAGGGGTTTCCACAAAGAAGGTGGAGCCAAACTATTCTCCAAAGCACCTTTAGGCAGGACAAGAGGCAATGGATGGAAGCGAATCAAGCAACCTAGAACTAAGGAGAAATTTCCCGACAGTGAGAATGTCTTGCCTTCAGAAGTTGTGAATGCTCCATCACTAGAAGTTTTTGTGAAGAGACAGCCATTTGCCTAGAATGATATTACAGGGTGAGCAGTAGGTTGGATTACAAGACTTCCAAAGTCTCTTCAAACTCTGTTATTCTTGGGAAGGCTAGGAAGCCCGAGATGGTGAAAGCAAATAGCCCAGGGATAAGTGAATCAATCATTTAATGAAGAAGAAAATTGATGCTCCTCCTAGACATTTTGAACAGATTGGATACAGATATGTTTAGCCTTGAGAAGAAATTGTTAATTGGGATACAATATCAACCCCTTAAATGGGTGTCAAAGGCTGTCTTTAGCGAAGGATAAACACAGCTACAAACTAATGCTAAGAACAGGAACCACAGAATTGATAATTGGCAGTTACTGAGCAGAGATCACCATGGCACAACTGGTGTTCCCTCCAGACAGATTTCAAGTCAAGTCCTGCATTCTATTTTGAGGTCTACCTTCTTAGAAAAGAAGAAGACTTGAATTTCCTCTTAGCCATAGCCTCCATATATTTTATATGGACCAATGTTCACCATCTACCTCCCCACTCTTTGATTCAGATAAGACTGATATGGAGAAATATGGATTTGGGTATTTTAGAGGAGATGGCTATGCGGGGAAGGATTAAGTTTAGATTTAGATTAACAGAGTTGGAAGGGACTTTGTAGGTCATCTAATCCAACTCTCCACCCAAGCAGGAGACCCCATACCATTGCTGACAAATGGCAGTCCAATCTCTTTTTGAAAGCCTCCAGCGATGAAGCTCCCACAACTTCTAAAGGCAACTTCTGTCCCATGGGTCGATTGTTCTCATTGTCAGAAAATTTCTCCTTATTTCCAGGTTGAATCTTTCCTTGATCAGTTTCCATCCATTATTCCTTGTCTGGCCTTCAGGTGCTTTGGAAAATAGCTTGACCCCTTCCTCCTCTCTGTGGCAGCCCCTCAACTATTGGAAGACCGCTATCATGTCTCCCCTGGTCCTTCTCGTCACTAGACTAGCCAAGCCCAGTTCCTGCAACCATTATTCTGCTTATACTCTCCTGAATTAAAGGATACTACAAATTTTGTTGTTGTTTATTATGGTTTGAGGGGGAAATCTTGGAGGGAAAAAAACCCAGGAAATTCCTTTCCACTGCAATCATTACTGGGACAATCACTACTGATTTTTTACATTCTGCTTGGTCTAACACACAATCCAGCCAAATCAATGTTTTTCTCTCTCTAGAGACTCTCATTGTTTACCGTTGCCTGGTTTTATTGAATGAAAGGATTTTAATTTATTTACTCTTGGTCTTACCTCATGTAATCCTGGCTTAACTGTCATTTAATATCCTTAATATAATAACCGTCAACTGGGAAGATTCAACCAGGGTAGTTGATATGCCTCTGGCCAAAACCCTTTTATTTAAAAACCTGCTGACAAAAGAACTGTATTGTGTCGGAAGGAAGAAATTAAAGGCCTCCGACAAGAAAAATGGCCATTTTTACAACCGAAAAAAGCACCTTTGGGACAACCGAAATATCACTTGCAGAACCTGCTTCTAAATAAGATTGGGCTTCTAGACAAGTTTCCATTCTCCTACAGGTAGTCCTCGACTTACAACAGTTCATTTAGTGACCATTTCAAGTTACAACCGCACTGAGAAAAGCGGCCTATGATCGTTTTTCACACTTACAACCCCATAGTCACGTGATCAAAATTCAGACGCTGGTAAACTGACAGATATTTACAACGGTCGCCATTTTGCAACTTTCTGGCAAGTGAAGTCCACGGGGCAGCCAAATTCACTTTACAACTGTGTTACTAACTAAGCAACTGCAGTGATTCACTTAACAATGGTAGCAAAGAAGGTCGTAAAATGGGGCAACATCCACTTAACAACTGTCTTGCTTAGATACATAAATCTGGGGCTCCGTTGTGGTCTTACGTCGAGGGCTACCTGTATTTATTTATTATTATTTTTATTTCAACATCCTTAGCTGATGGACTAAGATCGTACCTGGTTATTAGTCTTACGTGAGATACCTTTCAAATGTCAGAGCCTTGAGGTCCAATCGGGAAGTTTTTGAAAGAAAAAATGCCCTGAAAGAAGAAGCTAACGGTAAATGTCCACGGGGAAACTAAAAATATTTTCACCAGAAAAGAAGACCTGGATCTCAAAGGTTGAACTGTAGAATCCTTAATGCTCTCTGAAGTTGGTTGCTTGCTTGCAGATGTTTCTTTCCTAACCTGGGTAGCATCATCAGTACTAGAAGGCAGTGGGGTTTGCAGAAAGGAGAAGGAGGAGGAGGAGGAGGAGGAGGAGGAGGAGGAGGAGGAGGAGGAGAAGGAGGAGGAAGAGGAAGAGGAAGAGGAAGAGAAGGACTGTGAGGTCCTTGGTGCTCTCTGAGCTTGGTTGCTTTTTTGCAGATGTTTCATTATCAAACTAGGTATCATCATCAGTGCTAGAAGGGAGTAGAGTTTGCAGAGAGGAGGAGCAGGAGGAGGGGGGAGGAGGACCGTGAGGTCCTTGGTGCTCTCTGAGCTTGCTTGTTTTCTTGCAGACGTCTCATTACCCAACTAGATAACATCACCAGTGCTAGGGAGTGGGTTTTGAAGAGTGGAGGAGGAGGAAGAGGAAGACTGTGGAGTCCTTGGTGCTCTCTGAGCTGGGTTGTTTGCTTGAAGTGTGGGTGTTTCAATCTTGGTGTTTAGGTTGTGTAGTACTGCTGTCATGGGTGCTTTTGCTAATTCTGGCTCTTCCTAATTTCACAAAAAAATTGGAAAGCTTCAAGCATAGTTTCAGCTTGAAGATTGTGGGAATCCTAGGCCAAGCCAAGTCCAAAAAACATTAGGGAATTCCTGGAAGTTTGGCACACGGACAAATCAGCCATCCGTAGACATATAGGGATAAACAACATTTACACACCATTTGAAGGAGACAGTAAAGAAAATCCAAGAAGGAGACAAACAACAAGAACGCATCATCTCCAGCAGCTAACATCCAGATAACCAGGGATCAAGCAGAAAATCAATAAATCACCCTAATCAAGAGTCTATCAAGAGGAAAAAACATACTCCTGCAAACACTGGCAGAACAAGCTAGTGTACAAATTTCTTATGTGTCCAATCACACTTGGCCAATAAAAGAATTCTGTTCTGTTCTGTTCTGTTCCGTTCCGTTCCGTTCTGTTCTATATGAACAGAGAGCAAACACCACTCTCGCCAGCACTGATGCTGTTACATAGCTAGGTAATGAAACATTGGCAAGCAAACAACCAAACTCAGAGAACATCAAGGACTCTACAACTAAAAAAAACCTCCATGGACGTGTCTCACGGTATTCTCAGGGTAACAACAACAACAACAACAACAACAACAACAACAACAACAGTCAATAATTTTACCTAAAGTCTCAAGCCCTTTTTTTACCTCCTTCCCTCTGTAAATTCTTTGAATTATCCCAAAGCTGATTGCTCTAGGAATTAACTAATTATAGTGGGAAGCAACATGTTTTTTTGTCATTTAAAGCAGCTTTCCCAATTCGGCACAAATCTATTCTCAAGATAATTACAATTCCTGCAATCTCTCAGACAGTGCAAATCAGTGTTGTGTTGAATGAAAATCCCACAGTTCATAATCCTAACATCTGTTTGTGTTTTGTAACTGCTGTGTTTGTTTGTTTGTTTGTTTTATAATGGAGGAGTTTAATGTTTTTCAATGGTTTTATGTTGTAAGCCATCCAGAGTCGTTGGATATGAGATGGGCAGCAAATACATTTTATAAATAAAATGGAATGAAATGACATAAAAATAAAATAATAATAAAATAAAATAAACTGGTGAAGTGAAATGAAATAATAAAATAAAATAATAAAATGAAGTGAAATGAAATGAAATAAATAATAATAAAATAATAAAGTAAACTAGTGAAATGAAATGAAATAAAATAATAAAATGAAGCAAAATGAAATAAATAAAAAAATAAAATAAAATAAACTAGTGAAGTGAAATGAGATGAAATAAATAATAATAAAATAATAAAATAAAATAATAAAATAATAAAATGAAGTGAAATGAAACAAATAATAATAAAATGAAATAAAATAAAATAAAAAATGAAGTGAAATGAAATGAAATAAAAATAAAATAATAAAGTAAAATTACAGCAATTTGGTGATCGTTTGAAGTGTCAACAGCACTAAAAAATGTGACTTGTGACCATTTTTCACACTTCCGACCGTTGAGGCATCCCCCCCCCCATGGTCATGTGATCAAAAATTTTCAGTTGCTCGGCAACTGATTCCTGTTTATGACAGTCGTAGTGTCCCTGGGTCACATGACTCCCCCAAAGTCCATGGGGGAAACCAGATTCACTTAACAACTGAGTTACTGACTTAACAACGGCAGTGATTCACTTAACAGCTGTGGCAAGAAAGATCATAAAATGGGGGCAAAACCCACTTAAAAAATGTCTTGTTTAGCAACATAAATGTTGGACTCCCAATATTGGTCGTAACATCCATCCATACGTACCAAGAAGGGGCAAAATGGATTTAGAGGTGATAAGGGAATTAACAGATAATCAGAGTTGGAAGGGACCTTATAGGTCATCTAGTCCAACCCCCCGCCCAAGCGGGAGACCCTACACCATTTCTGACAAGTGGCAGTCCAGTCTCTTCTTGAAAGCCTCCAGGGATGAAGCTCTCACAACTTTCAAAGGCAACTTCTGTCCCATTGTTGATTGTTCTCACTGTCAAAAAGTTTCTCCTTATTTCCAGGTTGAATCTCTCATTGATCAGCTTCCATCCATTATTCCTTGTCTGGCCTTCAGGTGCTTTGGAGAATAGCTTGACCCCTTCCTCCTCTCTGTGGCAGCCCCTCAAATATTGGAAGGCTGCTCTCCTGTCTCCCCTGGTCCTTCTCTTCCCTAGACTAGTCAGGCCCAGTTTCTGCAACCATTCATCGCATGTTTTAGCCTCCAGTCCCCTCATCATCCTGGTTGCTCTTCTCTGCACTTTTTCTAGAGTCTCAACATCTTTTTTATAATGTGGTGACCAAAACTGGATGCAGTACTCTAGGTGTGGAATACGAGTACTCTTGTTCTCAAGGAAATTTCTTGTCTGCTTCAACAAATCTTGGTGCAACTATTTTTTTTTTTAATCGTGTCTCATGACATTTTCACTGATTCTCTTTAGGTCTCCCTGCCTTGGTGGTTGCAATCTCTGTGGGATTTACTAAAGCCAAGGGCTACGGCACCAGGAACTAGTGAGTAAGCAATTCCTCCTTTCCCTTTTTTGAATAGCAATAGGAGTAATTCAGATTTGATACCCGGTAGCATTGCCATTGAGGAATAGTTATTTATTTCTATTTATTTATCTGATTTGTCGATTGCTTACAAGATAATAGGTATAAGTATAAACATGAGTAAGAATACAGGAAATAGGTACGAATAAATGGGGACAATAGGACAGGGACGGTAGGCACGATGGTGCACTTATGCACGCCCCTTGCAGACCTCTTAGGAATTGATATTCTCTCCCTTCTTTTCCTTCCTTCCTTCCTTCCTTCCTTCCTTCCTTCCTTCCTTCCTTCCTTCCTCTCACTCCCTCCCTCCCTTTTCTGTCCTCCCTCCATGCTTTTCTCTCCTTCCTTCCTTCCTTCCTTCCTTCCTTCCTTCCTTCCTTCCTTCCTTCCTTCCTTCCTTCCCCTTCCCTTTTCTTCTTCCTTCCCCCTTCCTTCCTCCCTCCCTCCCTCTCCCTCCCTCCCTCCCTTTTCTCTCATTTCTTCCTTCCCCTTCCCTTTTCTTCTGCCTTCCCCCTTTCTTCCTTCTTTCCTTCCTTCTTTTATTTTTTATTTTATTTATTTATTTATTTGATTTGTCAATTGCTTACAAGGTATTAGGTATAAGTATAAACATGAGTAAGAATACAGGAAATTGGTACGAATAAATGGGGACAATAGGACAGGGATGGTGCACTTATGCACGCCCCTTACAGACCTCTTAGGAATGGGGTGAGGTCAATAGTGGATAGTTTGAGGTTAAAGGAGTGGCGGGTTAGAGGATGGAACAACAGAGTCAGATAGTGCATTCCAGGCAATGACCACTCTGTTGCTGAAGTCATACTTTCTGCAATCGAGTTTGAAGCAGTTTACATTGAGTTTGTATCTGTTGTGTTGCTCTTGTTTTGTTACGGTTGAAGCTGAAGTAGTCATTGACTGGTAGGACATTGTTTTTATTTATTTTATTTGGTTTGTCAATCGCTTACAAAGATAATAGGTATAAGTAAAAACATAGTTATGAATACATGGATACATATAAGAAAAATAAAAGAAACAATAGGACAGGGATGGTAGGCACGTTGGTGCGCTTATGTGTACCAACTTAGCAGATAATTTTGTGTACTACACTTAAGTCCAACCGTAGGCAGTGTATTTCTAGTTTGTCCAAGCCCCAAATCTCAAGCCTGATGGTGTAAGGTATTCTGTTGCGAGCAGAGGAGTATAGTACTCTTCTCGTGAAATACTTCTGGACTCAATTGTATTAATATCTGATATACAGTGCAGATTCCAGACAGATGAGCTGTCTTCAAGTATTGGTCTAGCAAAGGTTTTGAATGCTTATATGTATCACTTATTCTCTAGGCAGTCTTCTCTGTGCTGCATCTTAGGAGAAAACTCATGAGTTCCATTGTTTTTCTTTGCATGAGCTAAATACTCCTTTTCTTCTTCCTTGCCTAGCTGTTGGCTATCTTTGGAAGGAGGCCTGCTCTACGCCTTTGTGGGACCAGCGGCCGCCGTGGTTTTGGTATATGACATCCCCCCCTTTTGAATATTTCCCCTCTCTTATGTATGTCTTGCACATTCCTGAAGAAGTTACAAAGCCCATGTTCTAGGATCTTTGCTTTCCTCTCGAGATGAACTATGGAGTACTACATGAACTATGGAGATGAACTACACTCACGGAGTGTAGAAGTCCTTAAATTAAGGTCATTTTTTTAAAAAAAAAATCTGGATTAATCCAGAACGGGAAGTGCCATGGGTAAATTTGAAAAGTTTGCTGTGTTGCATTTTTCTTTTTAAGTTGGGTGGGTTAAGAACAGAAAGAGAGCAGAGAAGAGCAACAAAGATGATTTAAGGGACTGGAGGCTAAACCATACAATGAACAGTTGCAGGAATTGGGAATGTCTACTCTAACAAAGAGAAGGACTAGTAACTTGATAGCAGGCTTCCAATATTTGAAGAGTTTTCATAGAGGAGGATCAACCTACAGTCCAAACCAAGGACAATATTGTCAAGGAGAGATCTAACCTAGAACTAAGGAGAGATTTTCTGACAGTGAGGATAATTGATCAGTAGAATGGATCACCTTCAGAAGTTGTGGGAGCTCGATCGCTGGATGTTTTTAAGAAAAGACTGGATAGCTATTTGTATAGGGTTTCCTGCTTCATCAGGAGGTCAGGCTAGAAGACCTCCATGGTCCCTTCCAACTCTGTTATTCTGTTATCTGAATTCACCCGGCAGAAGCGAAACCTTTTTGAATCTCAGCAACCCTCTGATGAGAAGGAATAAACTTTTTATGGATGGGATTTTTTTTTTTAGAATTTAGAATGATGGATACATGTTTCGGGAGTAATCAAAGATATTTGTCATTAAGTCTGTCCCTTTTCAACCACAAAACCAATTTGTACCATATCTCTAGCTTAATGCCAAGTACTAACCATTGGGGCATTTTTTTAAAAAAATTAAGATGGTTGAAAGGAGCTACAAACATCACCAACTGTGATTTTCAGCAATCCATCATATTATATATATAATATATTTCACACACACACACATGAAATACCACTCACACATCATCACAAGCTCTACAGAACCATAAAGCCAACAAACTTGAAATTTGGCACATATGTTCCTCTTGGCTTCTAGGTGCTCACTAAGAAAGGATTTTTCGAAATGACCATCAGAGCATTAGTATTTCGTATATTATCATTATTAACACGCTCTGATGCTAAGGAGTTCTACTCCCCCTCCCCACCTGAAAAGAAATCTGTCCCAAATGCAAAACACAAGCAGAGGAGAGGAGTTTCATTTTCATTTTTAGTTTCAGAGCAGCAACCAGCTTTAGTACAGAATAGTTGAGCTAGGCCAAGCCTTGGCTCCTTGCTCTCTCCTTCTTGCTCGCACAGCAAATACTGTTTCAGTTTCCAAACAGCCCTCAACTCTCTCACACACTGACAGGATGCTAGCTAGATGAATACCAATGGATGCTGGTAGGCAGAGACAGATTTTTTTTTTCTCCTTATTTTCCTCTCCAAAAAACTAAGCTCGATCACATAGTTTTGTAGCAAAGCATGGGTACAGAGCTAATTTTACATAAAATTTAATAAAACTAGGACAAAGTTTAATTGATCCCTTTAAAGCAATTGCAGAAGAGAGCGGCCCTGAACGCTATTGCTTATGTTAATTAAATAGAGCCTCCAGGGTCAGTGGCAATATACCTTGAACTAACTGCTAGAGAAATATCTGTTGAGAAAATTAAACAGGGGGCTATAAATGAGAGGGCCTATATTATTGGGAAATTATTTCCCTGGAATGCAAGAGAAGAAATGAGCTGTAATTTTATTTTCCTTGCTAGACTTTGGTCTAACAGCTCTTCTATGTGAAGCTACAGTCAGGCCAAATTGAAAGGGTTCCAGCTATTGTACAACTAGTAAAATAAATGAATGTAAATAACATAAAGGCTATCAAGGAATTCCTGAGGACTTCTTCTGAGCAGTATGCTTGGAGTAGCTCTTCCTTAGGACAGGGATGTCCAAATTGTGGCAATTTTAAGACTTCTGGGACTTACCAAATTTGTAGAGGATACTAAGCTGGCAGGAATAGCCAACACCCTAGATAATAGGCTCAAGATCCAGATGGATCTTGACAGACTGGAACTCTGGGCCCTATCTAACAAAATGAAATTCAGCGTAGAGAAAAGTAAAGTCTTACATTTAGGCAAGAAAAACCAAAAGTACACATGTAGACTGGGTGAAACCAGGCTTAATAGCAGGAACGGTGAGAGAGATCTTGGAGTCTTAGTGGACAACCAGCTAAATATGAGCCAGCCATGTGCAGCAGCAGCCAAAAAAGCTAATGCAATCCTATGTTGCATCAACAGAGGGATGCAATCAAGATCAAGTGAGGTACTAATACCACTCTATAAAGCCTTAGTAAGATCACACCTAGAGTCCTGCATCCAGTTTTGGTCACCACACTATAAAAAAGATTTTGAGGCTCTAGAAAGAGTACAGAGAAGAGCAACCAGGATGATGAGGGGACTGGAGGCTAAAAGATATGAAGAACAGTTACAGGAACTGGGCCTGGCTAGTCTAGTGAAGAGAAGGACCAGGGGAGACATGATAGCAGTCTTCCAATATTTGAGGGGCTGCCACAGAGAAGAACAGGTCAATTATTTTCTAAAGCGCCTATAGGCCAGAACAGGAATAATAGATGGAAACTGAAAAAAGAGAGATTTAACCTGAAAATAAAGGAGAAAGTTTCTGACAGTGAGAACAATCAACCAATGGAACAGAAGTAGCCCTCGGAAGTTGTGGGAGCTTCATCACTGGATACTTTCAAGTAGAACTTGCATTGCCATTTGTCAGAAATGGTGTAGGGTCTACTGCTTAGGCGGGGGGTTGGACTAGATGACTTACTAGATCCCTTCCAACTCTGATTATCTGTATCTAATTCACCTGCCAGGCAATATGCAGATTATAACCAAGTATAGCAAGGAGACCTCTGTACCTAGTTCATATTACCAAATAAACCTGTTTTCTAGGTTTTAGCATGAGCCCCGATCCCTAAAATACTCAAATCGAGTTGTGGCTGTACCCTAAACTAACCAAGATCAAAATTAAACCATCTTTGCATCTTGGGTGAAGGCATCTGCTAGGACATCAGCTGGCCAGGTTCAGCTTCTGAGCCCTTCAATGAAGAGGACACCTCCATTTTGATATGAGATGGTTGTCAGGCTTCCAAGTAATAGATCCACTGCAAACAAAAACTCCCAACTCTTTGAAATTCCTCAAAGAATAACTTTATTGGAAATATATTGGACACATATCTGGTGAAAACCAACTCTGAAGGACCCCTTAGTTTTCACCTAATTCAAAGTAAAAGTTTTTTCCTCAACCCCAAACAGTCACATGGCCCATGGTAACATCACTCTTCCTTCCTCCGGCCAGGTGTGAGAACATCCTTGCTTCCCAAGAGAAAGTATTTTATTTTGACGACACAACCCCAGCTATCTCTAACCCCCTCCCCCCAATCACTATCCCTCAGCTCCAAGATGGCTTCAGCCAGACCAGCTTCAGGGTTGACAATGGTTTTGCTTGTTTATTTGGTAATATGAGCAAGTTACAGATATATTCTCCTTGCTATACTTGTTTATAATCTACATATTGGCTGGCTAGGGGATTCTGGGAGTTGAAGTTCACAAGTCTTACAGTTGCCAGGCATGAACATCCCTGTCCTAGGACATGAGTGAAGTTAGGTAAAGGTAAAGATTCCCCTCGCACCTACGTGCTGGTCGTTTCCGGCTCTAGGGGGCAGTGCTCATTTCCGTTACAAAGCCAAAGAGCCAGCGCTATCTGAAGACATCTCAGTGGTCATGCGGCTGGCATGACTAAATGCTAAAGGTGCATGGAATGCTGTTACCTTCTCACCAAAGGGGGTCAGGGGTGGGATTCAAATTTTTTAACAACCGATTCTGTGGGCATGGCTAAGTTGGTGGGCATGGCTTAATGGTCATGTTATTGGCTGGGTGTGGCCAACTCAACATCACTCACATCGAGGCACGCATCTCCTCGCCTGGCCTCTCATAACTGTGGGATGCTGCAACAGTCGTCAGTGTGAAAAATGGTCACAAGTCACTTTTTTCAGTGCCATTGTAACTTTGAATGGTCACTCCACACAAGGAAAGTACCAGCAAAGGAGGGGGAAAAAAACTCCAGAGAAGTTCCTGAGACAGGAAGTCTAGTCCTGCCAAGAACGTAATAAGGGTTAACGGAGAGGCAGTTTCTGTAAGCGACATCAGAATGTTTCCTTCCTGCCTTCCTTACAGGATTAGGCCAGTCATTTCTTCTAACAACCGGTTCTCCGAACTGCTTAGAATGTTAACAACTGGTTCTAGCAAATAAGTGCGAACCGGTAGAATCCCACCCCTGAAGGTAGTCCCTATTTTTCTACTTGCATTTTTACATGCTTTCGAACTGCTAGGTTGGCAGAAGCTGAGACAAGTAACGGGAGCTCACTCCATTATGCGGCGCTAGGGATTCAAACCACCAAACTGCTGACCTTTCTGATCGATAATTTAGTATCTTAGCCCCTGAGCCACCTTGAATGAAGTTAGCCAGATACAAAAAGTCTTCCTTTACTCAAAGAAATACACAACTCCTACAAACAAGAAAACAAACAAACAAACAAACAAACACACACACACACACACAAATACAAACACTCAGTGTTCATCTGCCAATTAATATGCTTTGGAACTCTCCTGAAAAAAACCAAGTATTGGTTGGGCTCTGATGTTTGTTGTCATCAAACTCTCATCATAGGAAACAGTGCTGAGATTCAAAAATGGTTCAGATCCACTGACTTAGCTACAAACCCAGCTGGGACTCTCAGGTCTCTTCCTCTCCAGCAGTGCTAGGCTAAGCATCTGGGGAAGATCTGGAGGACTTTATGCATCCAACCTGTCTAGGTGTCCAAGTCAACCTTTCTGTTGTTTCTCTTCCAACAGGTAAACATGGTTATTGGCATTCTGGTGTTTAACAAACTTGTGTCCAAAGATGGAATAACAGATAAGAAACTGAAGGAACGGGCAGGGTAGGCGTCCTATCAATCCTTCCTTCTAAGAAAACAAGCAAAAAAGTATATTTTTAATGTAGATATCTTGCAAAGTCACTTTCGATAACCAGGCAGGAATGTTATGGCAAGAGAGAAGTGGTGGTTTGGGGAAATAAAAGCTTAAACTAGCTCTCTGAGCATCTTCTTTTGACTTGTGGCATGGAAGGAGCATGGAGTGACACCACTCAGCTAAAGGGGCATAAATGCAACAGAAATCTCTTATACCAAAGGTCTCCAACCTTGGCAACTTTAAGACTTGTGGACTTCAAGGTTGGGGTCCCCTGTCTTATACTGTATGGAGACTTTCATGGTTGTCTGAAAGGTACTTTTTTTTCCCAAGAGGCAACTGGACTTTTTGGTTTTTCTTTGAAGACGTTTCACTTCTCATCCAAGAAGCGTCTTCAACTCTGACTGGATGGTGGGGAAATGGGAGGATTTGTTTGTTCACCCCAAGGATAAAACACCCAGACACAAACAGAGCCATGTAGTACATGCAGTACAATGTAATGAGCCATGTGCTGATTTATACCTAGGGGAAACAAAACAACCACTTCACAAACGCATTACACAACGTAGGAAAACAAACCAACCAGGAAAAGATTGAGCAGTCCATCTGCATTTCAAAGACAAAGGCAGCTCTTTTGAAGACAGCAAAGTCCACATTTTGGACAGAGAGGATGGATGGTTTGAAAGAGTGGTCAAAGAGGCCATTTATGTCAATATTTAACAGACCTCTCTCAACAAAGGAGGAGGGATATGACATCATATATCTCATTTCTACAACACAATCCTTTCAGAAGTTCCAAGAAGGCTCCACACACCCATTTGCACTACTCAGGTGATCCTGAGGGCACAGAATGGCCTCAATGACTCTCTAAAAGAATTAAAATGACAAGCTGTCTGCAAGGAGTATCAGTCCTTCCATTCCCAACCACCCAGTCAGAGCTGAAGAAGCTTCTTGGATGAGAAGCGAAATGGCTTCAAAGAAAAACCAAAAAGTCCAGTTGCTTCTTGAAAAAAGCACCTTTGGGCTCTTAAACTATACTGAGCATCAAGAATATATAAATCAGGGACAATGATGTGCCTCTGGGTAAAGATATTATGAGTCGCCCACATTTAAAGTGAAGGATAATGGTATCTTTCCATTTCACTATTTAGAGAAACTAGATTAAAAAGGTCTACTTTCACCCTTGTTTCTGAGGGATCTTTGGCTTGTGCTCAAAGAGGGATGTACAATCAATCCAACTTTGAGATCTTCTAACCTAATTGTGACTCTCCTTCTGAAAGGTGCCGAACTAACCATCAAAGTTGGCCAGAATACCATTTCTGGTTCCGTAGAGGATGACATTTAGGGCAGAAGAATGGGTTCTTCTGCCCTAAGGTCCTTGGTGTCCTTGGTGTCCACTGAGCTTGGTGGTTTTCTTGCAGGCATTTCATTATCAAACCAAGGCATTGATGATGTTCCCTTGTTTGGTCATCAAATGTCTGCAACAGAAACCATCATGCTCAGAGATCTCCAAGGATCCCACAATTCAAATCTGAGCTACAAATATTCTCTTCTATTGATCTTGTGTTTGGATGGAACTGTAGTTGGAGATGTTCTGCTTGCTCTACTCAATTCCAGATCATTGAAAGGCCGGCAGTAGACCAGTTTTTCTCAACTCTGGCTATTCTGCATGGACTTCAACTCCCAGAATTCCACTACCAGCATGGCTAGCTATGGAATTCTGGGAGTTGAAGTCCACACATCTTAGAATGGCCAAGGTTGAGTAACACTGAATGAGATATAGGACATATCATTCAACAGATATGGAGAGAGGATGTACAGAGTTAGGGTTCCCTGTAGGTTGCAAACATTGTGTTGCAGCAAAGATGTTTGAGATATCACCCCCCACACACCAGGGAGGGAGGGGGGGGGGGAGAGAGAAACACACACCATTTCACATCCTTAGACTTTTAAGCACAAAAATGCATCTCAAGGATTTCCCAAGGTGAACCAAAGCACCTGGCGTTTCTTTCCTGGAACCAACTCAAAATCTGGAAAGTTTCTTCTCAACATTATTCCTGAATCATTGGTGTTATTTAGGTCAGGCCGATTCCATGTTCCATTTAATGCTTCTGCAACGATGCACACATGCCACAATCTTAATATAAATTTGCAAATCCTTTCATATCAAACGGGGAGACAAGAGAAACAGGAACTAAAGCAGATTTTCTTGTGCAGATTCAACTTGGGTTATCTCAGGCACATGCCAGAGCCAACCCATTGTTTTCAAAGGCGGGTAGTTTCTAGAATTGCTTTATGGGCAATGCTGTCCTATTCAAACATCTGCAAAACCTTTAAATTAAATCCTGTTTTAGCTGGTTATCAATTGTGCTGAATAAGTGTTGAAAATACAGGCGCTTAGGAAAGGGAAAAGAGCTGTTTTTTTTTAAATGATGGCTTCCCTTTACGTTAATTTCTTTGTTCGCTCATGAACCTGCTTTAAAGTTGTGCTTTTCAATGTGCAAATGAACTTGTGGGTGCATTACCTGTGAAAAACATGCCTGTGGGGGGTTAAGAGCCATGTCATCCCTGGTCATTGAACTGGTGAACTTCAGCCTGGAGGGATTTTTTTTTTCCAAACTACGTTGGAAAGTAAGAAGGGAGTAAATTTTGGAAGCAGCTTACAAGAGGTGTAATTATGCATTGCACCAAGTGAAACAGGATGTCCGACCACAATCAAGCCCAACATTTCTGTTGCCAAGGAAAGCTTGTTTGTTAAGTGAGTTTGCCCCATTTTACAACTTTTCTTGTCACGGTCATTAAGTGAATCACTGCAAGTTGTTAAATGAGTCAAATCACCGTTAAGCAAATCTGGCTTCCCCCTTTTACTTTGCTGGTCAGAAAGTCTCACAAAGGGATCACGTGATTTCCCCAGGACACGTCATAAATAAGAGTCAGTTACCAAGTGTCTGAAGTTTGATCCCATGACACTACCATGGCCGTAAGTGTGAAAAACGGTCATAAGTGTTCTGACCAAGGCTTCCAAGACCGTAATTACGCACACACTTATTTTAAAAACAAGTCTTGTTTTATTGCAATGCTGGGAATTATTTTCATTCCTAGCTGGTAATGAATCTCAAACTGTCCCTCGAGATAAGCACCCACCTTTCTTCCCTGTGAAGTGCTGCCAATAACAGAAGTGTCCAATGAACTAGAAAAAAAAAACCAACCAAAGTACAAAGAGCTTCAAGAATGAATCTGAACTGCACGAACGACTTTGCTTCCTGCGAAGGTTTCATCATTGAGAGAATATACCATAAATAATTAAAAAAAACCGACTATAATAATCTGATAATCCATAGGACGCTTTATTACATAAGATACCACAGTATAAGATACTCCTAACCTCAAAAACCATTTTGGGAGAAAGGGGACACTCCCTTTTAGTAAATACAGCTTATATAGGTTTATCATAATTACATGGTTACATAACACTTCCTTTTTTCCATACATAGAAGTTATAGAGGTTGTCATAAAAATGACATGGGTGTTTTTCCATAACTCCTCCCATGCGTCCCTGGAAGTTCCCCAACTTTCTTCACTTCACCATTTATCTTCAGATTTTCTGTTCTCTACTTAAAAGTTTACACAAGAGATCATCAATATCCCTTAATAATGTCAAGACGCTCCATTAAACTAAGCCAAGGACATATTATTTTGCAACCAGACAGGACATTAGCAAAACAACCAATTTCCTAACTGTTCTGATCTCTAACAGGTCACATAAAGAACAAACTTCAATCTTGCTCTTTATATCCTTAAGTGAATAAGGCAAATTTCCATATATAACAATCCACCGTTTGTCCTTTGATCATCTTAGATCGCCGTTACACCTGATACTTTCCATTAAACTCAAGCAAATAACGCAGCTACATCATCACAATCTGCAAAACAAGCATCACTAAACACTGATCTCCCCCCCCCATATATAACAGTCATCTTTGGTTGTCCTTTATACCTTATGGGAGAGACAATCACCTCCCAGCCTTAATCCTGAGTTGCCCCCTCTGCTTCAGCTGCATCTTGCCTTCTGGCAGCTCTGTGCATACACGCACTGGTGCACAGGCTCCCCTTGTTCCTCTGCCTCGCTGCTGCCAGACTCCAAAGGCTCCGGAGGCAGCACCCCACTCCCAGGTGGTCCTGGGCCCATCTCCGCATCGGATGCAGGACCCTCATCCGAGTCCTCTCCAGATTCCCGGACTGGTCCCCGTTCTTCCCCACTGTCTGCCTCCGCTGCCACCTCCACCGACTGCCAGCAAACCACAACAATAAGTCACTTTTTTTTCAGTGCCATTGTAACTTTGAAGAGTCACCGAATGAAGCGTTGTAAGGGGAGGATTATCTCAGGTAATCCTCGACTTACAACACTTCCTTTAGTGACTGTTCAAAGTTACAATGGCTCTGAAAAAAATGACTTATGACCCTTTTCCCATGCTTATGACCGTTGCCACATCCCTGGAGTCACCTGCTCAAAATTCAGGCTCTTTACAACTGGCTCGTATTTATGATGGTGGCCATGATGTCCCCTCTCCGGGGTCACGTGATCCCCTTTGGCGGGGGATTTTCTGATCAGCAACGTTAAGGGGGGAAACCGGATTCACTTAATGACAATTTGTTTAAACTCGTTTAAACGATGGCAGTGATTCGCTTAATGGCTGTTGGCAAGAAAGGTGGTTAAATGGGACAAAATTCACTTCAGAAGTGTTTTGCTTGGCAATGGAAAAAAAATTGGGGTGGTTCAATTGAGGTCGTACATCGAGGACCAGCTGATCTCGGCCAATCAGGAAGTCCCCTGAAGATCCTCGTGGTCTCGCCACGTAGATCTGGTTTAAATAAGCCACATGAGCCACACCAGAGCAAGATGTTGGGTGATGGAAGCCACGGGCCAAGCTGAGCTCTAGAACTTTCCTTTGTGGGCCTCCAAGGTCTTCTTTTCTATCTCTTCATGTTCCGCTATCAAAGCCAGGTTCAAAATTTGGGGGGGCAACTACATGATGAGGTCTCAATTCGGATGGTCAGGGTTGTCTTCTCCATACTTTCCAACCCACTGGGTTCTGTCCAGGTTCTTTGACACAGCTCGAGACCTCTTTTTGGGCAGGAGGGGAAAGGGTTGTGGCTGATGGTTTCCTGGGCCTGGTAATGTTACTGTTGAGAGTGTTTATCCTTCCCTGTCCTGTTATCTGGTTTCTCTCTTCCTTTCCCGCTCTCTTTCGCTCTTTCTTTCAAGCTTCTGGGATTTGGGTTGGGGGTTCTCATTTTGTTCAACTTTCTCCCTCTATTCTTTTTGTTGAATATCCTTCTGCCCTTTCTTTCCTCCCTCTCCTCCCCTTCCCCTTTCTCCTCCTTCCCTCCCTCTGACACACTTCCTTCCTTACTACGTCACTCACTCACTCACTCACACATTTCCTCCCTCCCTCTCAAACATTTCCTTCTTCCATCCTTCCTTCCCTCCTTCCTTTCTCCCTCCCTCCTACTCACGCATTTCCTTCCTTCCTCCCTCCCCCTCCCTCTCACACATTTTCTTCTTCCATCCTTCTTTCCTCCTTCACACATTTCCTTCATTTGCTCCCTCCCTCACACATATTTTCTCCCTTCTTCACTTCTCCCCTCTTTCCCCCTAGCTTCTTCCTTCTTTCTTCCCTTCCTCCCTTCCCCTCCCTCTCCTTCCTTCCTTCTTTCCTCCCTTTCACATATTTCCTTCCTTCTCTCGCACATATGTCCTTCCTTCCCCCTCCATTTGCTCCCTCCCTCACACATATTCCCTCCCTCCCTCCCTTTCTCCCTTCTTCACTTCCCCCCTCTTTCCCCCTAGCTTCTTCCTTCTTTCTTCCCTTCCTCCCTTCCCCTCCCTCTCCTTCCTTCCTTCTTTCCTCCCTTTCACATATTTCCTTCCTTCCCCCCTCCGTCTCACACGTTTCCTTCTTCCATCCTGCTTTCCCCCTTCTTTTCTCCCTCCTTTGCACATATTTCCTCCCTCCCTTCTCCCTCCCTCCCCCCCCCCCCCCCCCCCCCTACCACCCCCCTCCTGTTCTGTTTGTGCTCACGAGCAAAGTGTTTTGTTTCGTTTCAGTCTTTTAATTTTAATTGCAGTCAGATGGCCGTTCCCCTTTACGGCATCACGCTCAAATGTTCCAAGTGTGGAGTGGTGTCTTCTCCCGACGTTTCGGCCACAGCCACCAGTAACGCCATGTTAGTTCCTCTAATTTCAACTTCCTTTCTTTTTTCTGATGAGGAGTATTGATTGATTGGAGTTAGAGGTGTCTTCCATGCCGCTTTTCTACCTCTGATGTCCTTCCCTCCCTCCCTCCCTCCCTCCCTCCCTCCCTCCCTCTTTCCTTCCTTCCTTCCTTCCTTCCTTCCTTCCTTCCTTCCTTCCTTCCTTCCTTCCTTCCTTCCTTCCTTCCTTCCTTCCTCCCTTCCTTCTAGTTTTTTTCTTGTTCTTCCCTTGGTTCACATTCAGGTGTCAAATTTGTTAAAAATCTATCCCTTGGCAGATTCCCTCTCTCTATCTGTAGCTTAAAATCCAGGACCTTTTGCAAAACAAAAAATTAAATACCTGTAACAGGTAAATCCTCAACTTATAACCACAATTGAGCCCAAAATTGATGCTGCTGAGCAAGATTGTTATTAAGTGAGTTTTGTTCCATTTTACAACTTTTCTTCCTGAGTTTGTTAAGTCAGTCATTGCACTTATGAAGTAAGTAACACTGTCATTAAGTGAATCTGGCTGTTGTGGCCCACCAACAGAGCTGGCGGCAGATTCGGACAGTGAGGAGGTTGGGGAGGAACATGGGCCAGCCCTGGAATCTGGGGAAGGCTCTGACAAGGGCTCTGCGTCGGAGGCAGAGATGGGGCCCGGGCCATCCGACAGTTATCAGCTGCCTTCGGAATCAGAGATCAGTGGGGCAGAAGAACAGCTGGAGCCTGTTCTCAGTATGTGCATGCGCAGAGCAGTCAGATGAAGGGAACAGCTAGGAAAAAAGGGTTGACTCGGGAATAAAGGCTCAGGTGGATGGTGAATGGCCCCTCCCATAGGGAATAAAGAGGAGCGAAAGGGGAGTGGTGTTTGCAGGAGACAATGAGTTTGTTTAATTAGTGTGAAGATTTGTTTGTGACTCCTTGCCAAGTCTTTTCTGCTACAGCGTTGCGCTTGGAAGCTATCGGCCTGGCAACTCTCCAAGCCCGATAAGGTCTGTGATTGTAATTCACCCTTGAAAGACGGTTTGCCGGGACGTTGCTGGATGTGAATGAGAGAAATTCACATTAGCCTAAATAAAAGGGGTTTTGTCAGGGCGAGGAGTCTGCTTCATACTTTTGGAGAAGCCCAGATCAGAACACTGACTTCCCCATGGACTTTGCTTGTCAGGGGGCACAAAAGGGGATCACGTGATCCTGGGAACCTGCAACCATCAAAAATCATCAGTTTCCAAGTGTCTGAATTTTGATCATGTGCTGCAAAGGTCGTAAGTGCGAAAAATGGCCACCAGTCACTTTTTTTGCAGTGCTGTCGTGATTTGGAATGGTCATTAGGCAAAATGGTTGTAACTCGAGGACCCCAGGGTCATGTGATCCCCTTTCACGGCCTTCTGACAAGCCAGGTCAATGGGGAAGCCAGATTCACTTGACAGCTGTGCTACTGGCTGTAGCGATTTGCTTAACAACTGTAGCAAGACAGGTCTTAAAATGGGACAAAGCTATCTTCACAACTGCCTCGCTTAGCAGCAGAAATGTTGGGCTCAATTGTGATTGTAAGTCAAGGATGACATTCTCTCTCTCTCTCTCTCTCTCTCTCTCTCTCTCTCTCTCTCCCTCTCTCTCTCCCTCTCCCTCTCTCTCTCCCTATCAGAGTTTGTTGCAGAAAATCAAATCCAAAAAGCACACACAGATAACTGATTCAACAAGATTCATTAACTTCTTTATATACAGTACATAATAACACATGAAGTAAACGTACAATACCAATAGCAGATTCTTTCAGCGTAGTAGCAGTTACAGGCAGAACACAAGCAGAGGAGGGAACAGAAGAGAAGAGTTTCGGTTTTGATTCAGAGTTGCAGACTAGTTTGCAGCTTCAGAGCTCAGAGCTTAATACAGAGCCATGCCCAGGCCCCTTCCAGTTTCAGTTTCCAAACAGTCCTCACTGGCTGACTTTGTTACCATGCCTCTGCCAGTTCATGAATATTCTGACACTCCCCTTGATTGGAATAGAGATGCCTACGATATTTAGGGGTTTTGCAACTCCAAATGGTCATTTTTCTGCAAGGGTTGAAATGTGACCTCCCCAGAATCTGCCTTACACCCCTTTTGTCCCCTGCCCTCCAGAGAACCGCTTAGTCCCCCCCCCCCCTCCCAAGAAGACACCGAAACCTTGGGGTTAGCTCTGCTCTCTCCCCTCCTTTCTTGTTCTTCCATGTTTTGCCTCCATCTGGCTGCTGCTTCCCCATTTCATGCCTGGAACCATCTCCTTGTTTCCTCCTTAATGCCATCGGATGACTCATTGGTTTGTGTTTTGCTTGATTCTTGCTCCAAACCAGCGGTACCTACAAGGGTTGATCCCAAAAGCTCAAAACTCTGCCCGTTTTTCGATTTGTGATGAGGGGTTTTTTTTTGGGGGGGGGGTGACTATTCCGAGTGCTCAAGTCTTCACTGGATGGTTATCCTCCTATCTGCCACAGAGTCGGTCCTTCTTCTCAGAAGGTATCTGCTAAATGTAAATAAACGATGTCTAGTCTTGACTCTATTTTACACCACTTTCTCCACTTCTTTCCACGCCAACTTTTAAAGCTTTCTCGAAACCATCTGCCCTTGATTATATCTCTGTAACCAACCTCTATTCGGCCATCTCCTTCCTTCCGTCTCACATCACCTCCTACATTCTCTTCTCTTCCTTCCTTCCTTCCTTTCTTCCTTCCTTTCTTCTTTCTTTCTTTTTTCCTTCCTTTCTCCCTTCCTCCCTCTTTCCCTCCCTCCCTCTCTCCCAATCCTTCCTTCCTTCCTCCGTTTCTTCCTCCATCCATCATTTCTATCTCTATCTATCTATCTATCTATCTATCTATCTATCTATCTATCTATCTATCTATCTATCTAAATATTTGCTTCTTTCTTTCTTTTTTCCTTCCTTCCTTCCTCCATCCATCCATCCATCCATCCATCCATCCATCCATCCATCCATCTATCTATCTATCTATCTATCTATCTATCTATCTATCTATCTATCTATCTATCTTTTTTCCTTCCTTCCTCCCTCCTTCCCTCCCTCCCAATCCTTCCTTCCTTGCTTCCTTCCTTCCTTTCTCTATTTCCATAACTAGTCCTGTTTGTTAGAACCTCAAATAGTTGATAATTCCAGCTCCCAGCTGCCTGGGGAATTCTGGGAATTGAAGCCCACATGCCCTAAACTTTCCAAGGTTGTGAAACACTGCCCTAAGAAAATTTAACTCTGATTTCTATCTGTCCTTATCTAAGGAGGCATCACCATCATACCTTTAGTATTTAGTGCTCCATCGCTGGTGGTTTTCAAGAAATGATTGGAGAACCATTTGTTCAATAAGGACTCTTGCCTTGGGCAATGGGTTGGACTAGAAGACCTCCAAGGTCCTTTCCTGCCCTATGATTATACTAAAAGACCAATAAAATCCACTAATCAAGGAGAGAAGCAACCAAGAACTAAGGAGAAATTTCCGGACAGTTGGAACAGTGGAATGGTTTCCCTCCAGAAGTTGTGAATGCTCCAACACTGGAAGTTTTTAAGAAGAAGAGATTGGAAAAAAACATTTTGTCTGAAATGGTGTAGGATTTCTTGCCTGGACAAAAAGTTGGACTAGAAGACTTTCAAGGTTTCTTCCAATTTTTTTTTATTCTGCTTTCCATCTTTTGGGCTGTATGGATATAAAACATTCATTCAATAGCATCAAATAAACCACTCAAACTCACATTTGAGTGAAAACCTCAAACAAGTTACTTGGCTTTCTTCTGTCCACTTCTTAGAATTGCTAATGAATCACAGCTTCTGAGGTGGTTGGTCTCCATTCTAAGTATCTCACGTATGGGGTCTCCAATGGCATCCAGAGGTGACCTTCACTCTTAACGAATGTTTAACGTAAGCCAGATCAGGCTATACCAAAGAGGACATTTAAGATAATTGCCAGGAGACAAAAACATATGAAGAATGGTTGCAGGAATTGGATTTGGCTAGTGTAGAGAAAAGAAAAATACTAGGGGTGACATGATAGCAGTTCTCCAGTATTTGGGGGGTGGGAGCTGCCACGAAGAAGAGGGGGTCAACCTATTCTCCAAAGCACCAGAAGTCAGGACAAGAAAGAATGGATGGAAACTAACCAAGGAGAGAAGCCACTTGGAGTTAAGGAGAAATGTCTTTAGGGAACAGCTTGCCTTCAGAAGTTGTAGCTGCTTCACCACTGGAGGTTTTTAAGAAGAGACTGGGCAGCCACCTATCTGAAATATCGTAGGGTCTCCTGCTTGATCAGGGGGCTTGACTAGAAGACCTCTAAGATTCCTCCCAGCTCTGTTCTGATTCTGAAAAATCAGCCAGATACATAGCAGCGGTGAAGTGAAAGTCCATCAAAAAGTGAAGACCCATCAAAGAGGTCAGGTTGATGTCCTACCTCTTTGTTGACATTTCCATCTGTCTCTCTCTCTCTCTCTCTCTCTCTCATTCTCTTTCTCTTCCCCTCTCTTCATCCATTCCTCCTAAGCCACCGGAAACAATCCCAGTGTTTCTTTTGTGTTTTTCTTCATTTTAAGACACACGAAAGTGGCACTAAGCATAGGTGTGGAATGCATTAGAGAAGGCCGAATGGGGAAAAAAAAAAAAGCCAGGTCACCTTGCTTTGTCGCTGCCTTCTCCGCTATCTTGTAATTCTCTTGGATTGTAGCTTGGAAGC
>NW_020717083.1:39025-59014 GCF_900518725.1 Notechis scutatus | reverse complement strand
CCTGGGCTTACAACAATTTTGTTTAGGGACCATTCAACGTCACAACGTCACTGAAAAAAGTGAGCCGTGACCAATTTTCACATGAATGTTGTACCACCCCCCTGGTCACGTGATCAGAATTTGGTCATTTGGCAACTGACATGTTTTTTATGACTGCTCGATGTCCCAGGGTCACATGAACACCATTGGTAACTTTCCCAGTTGGCTTCCAACAAGCAAAGTCAACGGGGAAGCCCTATTTGTTCAACAGTGGCATAATTCACGTAACAGTTGCAGTCATTCGCTTAACAACTGTGGGGAAAGGTCATAAAGTGGGGCAAAATTTACAATTGTCTTGCTCGACAAAGAACACTTTTGGCTCAATTGTGTACATTATTCGAGAACAACCTGTATTGATTGGGGAAGATATTTTACCTCAGGTAATCGCTGATGTTCAAATTGACTAGGAAAATTCTAGAAATGAGAACTGAGAGTCGTTTAGGGCTTCTTCAGAAAAGCAAAGGATCAGAAGGCTTTTATGGAAGTTTGATATGAATTAAACAATACAGATAATCCTTGACTGGCAGCCGTTTGGGTAATGATGATTCACAGATACAGGTAGCGCTCAACGTATGAACCACAATTGAGCCCAACATTTATGTTGTTAAGTGAGAAATTTGTGAAGTGAGTTTTACAATTTTTCTTGCTATATTTGTTAAGTGAATCGCTGCAGTGGTTAAATTGGTCCCACGGTTGTTAAGTGAGACTGCTCATCAGAAGAAGATCGCATGACCCTGGGACCAGGGGTGGGCTTCAAATTTTTTAGCAAGGGCCTTTCTGCCCTAAAGACTTGCTGGGTGGGCGTGGCTAGGTGGTCATGTGACTGGGTGGGTGTGGCCAACTTGATGTCACTTCTTTGCCCTAATCACCTAAAATATACCAAAAAAGTTGTTTATTAGTTCGTGCATTTAATACTTAAATAAAAGACTGGGTGAAACCAGGCTTAATAGCAGTGACTGTGAGAGGGATCTTGGAGTCTTAGTGGAGTTTCTGGTGAGTTACGGGATTCTTATTATTTGGGAATTAATCCCCTCAGAGGCTAGTGGCTATGTTATCTGATTTTCATAATGGCTCTCCCTTGCAAGCACTGAGTGGATTGTTTATCTAGCTTGCAACACTTTTACGAGGTGTGAAATGCTCTTGGCTGAATGCCCAGAAGTTCAATTAAGCCTGCTAAGAGCTTTCCCTTGCTGCTTGTCTTTCTGAGGTTATTGGGGGCTCTCCCAAGCCCCTGTGAGCCCCCAGAAGCCCACCTCTGCTCGGGACCCTGCAACCATCATAAATGTGAGTCAGTTGTCAAGCGTCTGAATAGAAATCGTGTGATGCTACAACGGTCATAAGTGTGAAAAATGGTCATAAGTCATTTTTTCCAGTGTCTTTGTAGGTTTGAATGGTCTATAAATGAACTGGTATAAATTGAGAATTATCTGTATAGGATTTGTTCCTTCCTGCTTGTGCCCATAGGAATTATGTTTGTGCTGTTAAAAGTCCTTCCCTCACCCCACAAATAATAAACCACTCCAAGTGTCAAGATTAAGTCTTCTTAGGTGAAACCGCTATGGAATTTCAGGAGACCTCAGAATGAAAGCATCTGCAACTCTTATCTATGGTTGCCAAGGTTTATATCTCTTTGGGAAGGCCTTATTTTCTGAAAGACCACCCAAGTTATTCCCTAGAATCCTCCAGGGATTAAGGGTATCCCTAAGAGTCCCGCCTTCCTCTGCTTCCGTGTCCAGTTTTTGAAGACAAGTGAGAAAGTCCTTAATAGCCTTGGACAACCAACCCACTACCAAGGGGACACTCAGAGAAGATATAGCAAGGCTAGACAACAGGTAGGGTAACCAGATCAGAAAAAAACACCCTCCCTAGTTTCACAAGCTGTAAAGGGGACAGAGATAGGGGAGAATTATACTTCGATACAGGTAGTCCTCGACTTACAACAGTTCGCTTAGTGACCATTAGAAGTTATGATGGTATTGGAAGAAGGGATTTATGACCAAAGTTCACACTTATGTCCATTGCGGCATCCCCACGGTCACAGGATCAAAATTCAGACGCTTGGCCACTGACTCGTATTGAGTCCCAGGCAAGGGTGGGCTTCAAAAATTTTAGCAACAGGTTCTCTGCCCGGTGTCAAGACTCCCAACAAATCCACCCCCATTCAAATCATAAGTCTCTAGCCGCATCTCTCAGAGAAAAGAAAATTGATTCATTAGTGGTCATGTTGGCAATAGCTGGATGCAGCCGATACTAAAATACATCATTCATTTCCCCTTGATCCTGGTCTTCCCCCCACCCCCTGGATGTATATTCTTCAATGGGACACATCCATAGCCAAGAGTCATCAATCATGCTCTCCGGTAATATTCTTGAGCTATGACAACTTTGAGCTGCCAGGGCGATTATCTAGGAACTTGGGGAATGCACTGTTTTCCCCCATTCCCTTTTTCTGGCAGCTACAAAGACCAAAGAACTATCTTTTTAGTTGACACCCAGTTGCTACCGTGTTTCTCATATAATAAGGCCGGGTCTTATTTTTTTTTGAGCCCCGAAAAAATGGCTAGGCCTTCTTTTCGGGGGTGACTTAATCCCCCCACCTTGCATCTTCGGGCGGGTAGCGACGGCTTGGATGTTGACCTCGGCGTTGGTGGGCACTTCGTATCAGGGTCAACGCAGGCAGCACCATATCCGGGTGTGCAACAAAAGTACTTCCTAACGGCAAGCCCCCCCACCATTCCCCCCATTTCGCATGTTTTAATATAGGCCTTAATTTGGGGGGAGGGGCTTAATTTCATTTCATGCCTATAAAACATGCTGAGACTTCCTATTGGGGGAGGCCGTATTGTTGGAGAAACAGGGTAGATGGGGATGGCCATGTCGACCTCCTGCACCACAGTGGGTGGGGGGCATTTTTGCCCTCCCTGGGCCCCCAAGTCTTTCCTTTCCTGTCGATGCACCTCTGTCACTGGGCTAAAGTGGAAGTAATAGTGACCTGTCAGATTTTGCTACACTGCCACAATGGTCAAGAGTTCTAGATTGTAACAGGAGGGACCTTCGGAATTACAATTCACTGAGGAGGGCTGAGGGTTGTCGTTAACATCAAGAGACAATTATGTAACTTTATATTGCCAGAATGACATGGGTGCCTCAGACAACAGATACTAAGCAGTAGGATACTAAGTAAGTATGAGTCTTCAGGTTAACTTAATATCTTTAGTTCTTGTAGAGAATCCTGTCTTGTTAGCAAGATATTTGTAAGAGAAGAAGAGGCAGATCCTGGGGTCGGAGTCAAGAGAGGACTTAGCCTAGAATCCTAACATGTCCACAAATGCTCCAATTGAATTGTGTTGAGTGTTATCTAGTGCCAATTTAGTGCTGACTGTTAGTTGACTAATTTAATGTCAGACCTAAAGAATCTGGACCATATGTTAAGTTCCGATTAAAGAAGATGTAATGCTCAAGGCTATACAGCAACTAACAGTCAGGACTCAAGTGGCAATAGAGAAAAATCAGCAGAATTCAAGGGAAGCTGGTCTTGGAACATTTGTGGACACGTAATGATTCTAGGCTAAATCCTCTCTTGACTCAACCCTCACATTCTGCCTCTTGTTCTTCTACAGTACCAGTAAGAGTCACCTGCCAACTGCGTTGACTTCTGCATGTGAAGAAAAAGAGAGAAACACAGTGGCCCATAAGTTAATGCCAGGTAGCCCATCATGTACTCTGGAGTCTACAAAGATGGATGGTGGACAGTTACTGTGTCCTGTTTGTTATTGTGGGGATATTAGCTCCACATTTTTAAATTTTTGCAAAAACATCCAAGGAAAGGAACTCTTTCAGCATGTTGGAGTTTAATCTGGGGATCAAGGATACTTCTGAACCTCACTTTTTGATCGATTCCTGGACAAGTTGGATCCACGTCAGTGTGTGTTGCTTATTATGTAGATTTGCCTAATGAATGGGAGACCTCATTTTTTTTTTAGGAATTGTCTAACGATGATGCCAATCAGCCCTTAAGAAGTGTGCCTGGCAGTAGAAGTAGCAAGAAGGGGAACACAGTAAGTTTGAAACACACAACATTACAGGCGGTCCTCTACTTACGACCTTTATTGGACCCCAAATTTCTGTTGCTAAGCAAGGCAATTAAGTGAGTTTTGGCCTGTTTTATGACCCTTCTTGCCACAGTGGTTAAGTGGATCCCTGCAGTTGTTAGTAACACAGTTGTCAAGTGAATCTGGCTTCCCCATTGACTTCGCTTGTCAAAATGTCACCAAAGGGGATTCCATGATCCCAGGACACTGCGACCATCATAAACATGAGCCAATTGCCAAGCATCTGAATTTTGATCGCGTGACTGTGGGAATGCTGCAGTGGCTGTAAGTATTAAAAAGGATCATAAGTCACTTTTTTTTCAGTGCCGCTGTAACTCCGAATGGTCACTAAATCAACGGCTGTAAGTCAAGGACTTTCTGTGAATAGAAATATATCCTGGATGTGTGTGTGTGGTTCTACATGCTATGAAAGCCATCCATTGTGTGAATCAAACAAATCAACTTAAGCGATAAGATGATTTGTTGGTCTGGGAACCACACTGACGCATGAATGAGAACGAAACACATTAATTGTGTTCTGTCAACAAGAAGAATCCTAGAAGGCTGGAAGGGACCCCAGGTGTCTTCTAGTCCAACCATTGCCCAAGGCAGGAGACCTTACATCATCCTGATCAAATGATTCAGATCAAGGGATTAAGCATCTCACCTTAATATACTAAAATATCCTTATTTACCATTTCTTGAGTACTGCCTAATTCTTTGAGAGGGGCGACAAACTGGTAATGTTCCTGCCTTCATCCAAATTATTTATTTATTTAGTGTAAAACATACAAAGCCAAAGAAGTTACAACGTTAAGCCTATGGTAGAAATCCCAGCACCCAACCATTACTAGTCTGCACCACAAAAGGGTGAAGTAGCTTCACGCCACCTGTCTTGCACCCATTCTCAGGGGAAGATGGCTCTTCTGGGGGCTTTTCTTCACTGCTCCTCCACCGATCACCTCTGGGCAGATCCAGATCCAGTTCCAGCACCCTGCACAGAATGCGGCCAACATTTCCCCACCAGCAAAATGGTGGCGCCTGTTTATCTATTCGCAAACCTGCCAGAAGAGACTGGACTGCCATCTGTCAGAAATGGTGTAGAGTCTCCTGCTTGGGCAAGGGGTTTGGACTAGATGTCCTAGGGCCATGATGGCAAATTTATGGCACGTGTGCCACAGGTGGCATGCAGAGCCATTTGTGCCCAGCTACGCGAGCTGCAGGCAAATTTACCTCACTTGAGCATGCATGTGCCTCACAGCTGATTTCTGGCAGGTTTGAGGCCTTTTTCAGCCTCCCAAAGGCTTGAGGAAGGCTACTGTAGGCTTTTGCAGGCTTTGCAGGCTGAAAACTAGCCCCGTTTTGTCACTTCCTGTTTTTTTTTTAAAAAAAATACCGGAAGTGATGAAATGGGGCTAGTTTTCGGCCTAGAAAGCTTGCAGAAGCCTGCAGAAGCCTTCCTCAAGCCTCTGGGAGGCCAAAAAAATACCTCAAACCCACCAAAAATCAGCTTGTGAGGTGCAATGCAGGTAAGGGGGTGGCGGGGGTGGGTGGGGATTGCACGGCACATGCGTAGGAGGTGTGTGTGGGGGGGGTGCACATTGCCTTCTGGGTGCTGCTACACGAGCACGAGCTTGCAAGCGCACACACAATTTTTTGGCACAGGAGCCCCAAAAGGTTATCCACCGCTGCCCTAGGGACAAGAGATGGGAACACACCCTGTCCCATGGAGTGGGGACTCGAACCACTCGAGTGCTGGCAATTGCTCAGCCCATCCAGTCTCATTAAGCCTCAGTGGCCCTGTGGCACCCGCCTTCATCCAAATCTTCATTCCAAACACATTGGTGGGATTCAGCCGGTTCACACCGGTTCCACCGAACCGGTTGTTAAATTACCCACCACCTGCTATCAAAGTGGATCCTGGGCGCTGTGCTGCAATGGAGAAATGGCCAATGGGAGCGCCTGGTGTGATGGAAGGAGAAGGCTCCTTTCTCTCTTTCTTCTCCCCGCTCCTCCTCCTTCCCTCGTGCCGGCCGCTCTGTTGCCTATTTCTCTAATGCAACGCAGTGCCCAGGATCCACTTTGATAGTGGGGGCGAGGGGGAATTTAACAACCTGTTCGCCCAGACTCAGGTTGGGCCATGCCTCCCGTGACAACCAACCTGACCCTGGGCCAATTGGTTGTTACATTAGATGAATCCCACCACAGTCCACGCCTATGAAATGAATTGCCAGAAAGATAGCTGGAAACACATCGAAACATTTGTAAAAAATATAAATATATATAAATAAATACCAAAATCTCCTAGAGTTTATTCTCACCGATGTTTTCATAACTTAAAATTACAGGTCGTCCTGGATTTACACCGATTCATTTAAAAACGGCACTGAAAAAAAGTGACCAAGGCCGTTTTCCCCCTTATGACCATTGCAGTCATGCAATCAAAAATTCAGATCCTTGGCAACAGGCTCATATTTATGACGGCTGCAGTGTCCCGTGGTCTCATGGTCCCCTTTTGCACCCTTCTGACATATGCAAAGTCAACATGGAAGGCAGATTCCCTGAACGACAATGTGATGAACGAAACAACTGCAGCGATTCACTTAACAACGGTGGCAAGAAAGGTCATTTGTGGGCTCACTTGTGGTTGTAAGTCGAGGACTGCCTGTACATTTATTATTTAGTATACCAGGAGTGGGATTCTACCGGTTCTGTCCACCTCTGTAGAACCGGTAGTTCTGAAGAGCAGCAGACATAGAGCATACATAGAACCGGTTCTATGGCTGCTGCTGTTTTGGCCCACCCGCCCACCCGGGCTCTTACCTGACCTTTATTTCCTGCTTTTTCAACTGCAACTGCTTTGCGCAACACAGCTATGGTTGAAAAAGAAGGAAAAAAAGGGCTTTTCCAACTGCTGCGCACTTGCACGCAGCACTGCTCAGCTGTCCAGGCAGCTCAGCAGGTCGTAAATTGCAATCGCGCGACTCGCATGCGCGATGCACAGCGACAGAACCGGTAGTTATACCGGTCGGATCCCATCCCTGTAGTATACGCTAAAGATTCATTGAAAGTATGTTTTCAGTAGATCTCATTCTTTCAGGTGGCATTAATTGTACTGTTTTTCACCCTAAACGAAAGAATGACCTTTGAGCTCCTCTTAGTTGCAAGATCTTAGAGAACAAGACCCCAAATGAGTTTCCTTTGAAGTAAAAACACAACTGACATTAAATACAACTATTATGTGGCCTTCCTTTAAACTGCTGCATGAATGTTGAAAGCACCATGTCCTTGAATGGATTTGCTGAACAGTGCTGATAATCTACATTTCTGTTGGAAAGTTATGTTGCATCTGCTCTATTAAAGTCGGAGTTTTACATAAGGAAACTTTTTAAAGATACAGGCAGCTTTACCAATTAGCACTGGCACTTAGACCTATATACTGCTTCACAGTGCTTTTCAACCCTTTCTGAATGGTGTACAGAGTCAGCCTCTTGCCCCCCCTACAATCTGGGTCCTCATTTTACCAACCTTGGAAGGATGGAAGAATGAGTCAACCTTGAACCGGTCAGGATGGAACTTCTGGCAGCCAGCAGAGTTCACCTTGCAGGACTGCATTCTAACCACTGTTCCACTGCAGCCCTTCCTTCCTTCTTTCCTTCTTTCCTCCCTCCTTCCCTCCCCCTCTCTCTCCCTCCCTCTTCCCCTTCCTTCCTTCCTTTCTTTCATCCTTCCTCTTCCCCTTCCTTCCTTCTTTCCTTCTTTCCTCCCTCCCTCCTTCCCTCCCCCCTCTCTCTCCTTCCTTCTTCCCCTTCTTTCCTTCCTTTCTTTCATCCTTCCTCTTCCCCTTCCTTCCTTCTTTCCTTCTTTCCTCCCTCCTTCCCTCCCCCCTCTCTCTCCCTCCCTCTTCCCCTTCCTTCCTTTCTTTCATCCTTCCTCTTCCCCTTCCTTCCTTCTTTCCTTCTTTCCTCCCACCTTCCCTCCCCCTGTCTCTCCCTCCCTCTTCCCCTTCCTTCCTTCCTCTCTATCTCCCTCCCTCTACTCCTTCCTTCCTTCTATCCTTCTTTCCTCTCCCTCCCTTTTTGCCTTCCTTCCTTCCTTCCTTCCTTCCTCTCTCTCCCTCCCTCCCTGTTCTCCTTCCTTCCTCTCTCTCTGTCCCTCCCTCTGCCCCTTCCTTCCTTCCTTCCTTCCTTCCTTCCTTCCTTCCTTCCTTCCTTCCTTCCTTCCTTCCTTGTTACCACTAGCACTTAGACCAGCTTCACAGTTCTTTTACACTCCTCTCTAAGCAGTTCACAGAGTCAGCCTCTTGCCCCCAACAATCTGGGCCCTCATTTTACCCATCTTGGAAGGATGGAAAGCTGAGTCAACCTTGAGCCTGTTGAGATTCAAACTGCCAAATTGCAGGCAGCCGGCAGTCCTCAGAAGTAGCCTGCAGCACTGTATTCTAACCACTACACCACCACGATAATCCTCGACTTATAACCATTTGCTTAGTGACCATGTCAACAGCACTGAAAAAAGTGACTCATGACCAGTTTTCACACTTAATGACCATTGCGGCATTCCCCCATGGTCATGTAATCAAAATTTGGATGCTTGGCAACCGGTGTGCATTTAAGAGGGTTGTACTGTTTCAGGGTCACCACTTGGCCCCTTCTGACAAGCAAAGTCGACGGGGGGAGCCAGACTTGCTTAATGATTGCATGATTCACTTAATACCCTGTTTCTCCAACAATACGGGCCTCCCCCAATAGGAAGTCCCAGCATGTTTTATAGGCATGAAATGAAATTAAGCCCCTCCCCCCAAATTAAGGCCTATATTAAAACATGTGAAATGGTGGGAAATGGTGGGGGGGTCTTGCCATTAGGAAGGACTTTTGTTGCACACCTGGATATGGTGCTGCCTGCGTTGACCCCGATACGAAGTGCCCCACCAACGCCGAGGTCAACATCCAAGCCGTCGCTGCCCGCCCGAAGATGCAAGGGGGGGGGAATTAAGTCACCCCCGAAAAGACGTCCTAGCCATTTTTTCGGGGCTCAAAAAAATAAAAATAAGACCCGGCCTTATTATATGAGAAACACGGTAACTGCAGTGAATCCTTTAACAACTCTGCCAAACAACCAACGGAACAGAAGTTGCCTCTAGAAGTTGTGCGCGCTCCATCACTAGAGGCTTTCAAAAAGAGACTGAAATGGGGTGAGGTCTCCTGCTCGAGCGGTGGGTTGGACTAGAAGACCTCCAAGGTCTCTTCTGACTCTGTTATTCTATACTGCATGTTCTGAAAATGGTCGTAAGACGGGGCAAACTCACGCGACCACTTCCTTACTTAGCAATGGAAATATTGGGTGCAATTGGTTGTAAGTTGAGCTCTGTCTATTGTTCCAAGAAACTGAAGATATCTCTTTATAGATTTGAAGTCTTTGAATCCCCCATCCCACCCTTTTCCCCAAAAAATGTATTTTCACCTGTCATCTAGTCACTTTCATAACCAGGAATCCAAGGAACAGATATTTGTTATGTACAATTTTGCTAATCTTGAATTTTTACAGCTAATTTTTTTGGCAAATTCTCTTTGCTTCGGGTTTTCTTTCTTTTTCTTTTTTTCTTTTTGGTTCTTCCTCTGGTTCTCATCTTTACGTTTTCCAATTATCCCTGTACAGTTTTCAAAGCACACAAGGAAAGTGTCTTATTTCTAATAAAATCAAAAATGTGTAAATACCCACCGTGCCTATTTTCTTTAAATCTTTCTTGAAGGTAGGAATGGCAAAAGGGAAAAAAATCAGAATGCAACTGGTAGGTTTTATAAACCAGAAGCATGATGTTTTCTCCAAGCAGGTCATTGATAGATAGATAGATAGATAGATAGATAGATAGATAGATAGATAGATAGATAGATAGATAGATAGATAGATAGAGATAGATAGATAGATAGATAGATAGATAGATAGATAGATAGATAGATAGATAGATAGATAGATAGATAGATGATAGCTAGATAAAGAAAGAAAAAAGAAAAGAAAAAAGAAAAAGAAAGAAAAGAAAGATGGATGAGAGAAAGAAAGAAGATAGATAGATAGATAGATAGATAGATAGATAGATAGATAGATAGATAGACAGATATGATATGATAGATAGATAGATATAGATAGATAGTTGGTAGATGATAGATAGGTAACGAAAGAAAGAAAAAGAAAGAAAGAAGGATGAGAGAGAGAAAGAAAAAGAAGAAGATAGATTAGATACACAGATAGATGATGGATGGATGGATGGATGGATGGATGGATGGATGGATAGATATGGATGATAGATAGATAGATAGATAGATAGATAGATAGATAGATAGATAGATAGATAGATAGATAGATAGAAAATATAAATCAGAAATTGGGGCTAGTGATCATGCCTCAGTTTGCACCTTCGGTTGGGTTTAAGCCATGCTTGCAAGGACTTTACATTAGAGTTTTAAAAAAAGAGATTGAATGGTAATAGGGTCTCCTGCTTTAGTAGGGGGCTGGACTAGACAACCTCCGAGGTCCTTTCCAACTCTGTTGTTCTGTTAGGGATACCTCCTCCGATTTTGACCATGCTATGATTCAGAGGGTAATCACAGATCCGCCCAGCACAGGAGAAAATCAACCGAGAACTAATGGCAAATTTCTTAAGGGTGAGAGCAATCGACCAATGGAATAGATTCGTTTAACGATGATGTTGTTCGCTGAACAACCACAGCGATTCCCTTCACAACTCTTGCCAATCAACCAAATGGAACAGCGTGACTCTGGATGCTCCAACACTGGAGGTTTCTAAGAAGAGATTGGCCACAGCCCTTTGTCCAGAAAGGTACAGGTATTTTCTTGCTCAAGCAAAGGGGGTTGGACTAGATGACCTCCCACATCCCTTCCAACTCTGTTATTCTGTTAGGGACACCTCCTCTGACTTTGGGCAAAGCTGTGATTCGAAGGAAAGCATCAGGGTCCTTCCGCACCGTTGCGTTCTGATTAAGGCAAACCAAGTGACTGGAAAGGAGCATCAGGCAGCTGTCTCAAAAAATCTGTTGAGAGAAGTTTAAAACAAGGCTGATGAGCCCCCGCCTTCTTCTCCCCCAGCCAACTCTGAAGGATGGCCGAGAGGTTGTGAGAGGCAGATGCAGAAGGCATAAAAATGAGCAATCAAGTGCCCCGGTTGTGGCAATTTATATAGTCATTTATTTAGAAAATGGATAGGGTTGCCCAACCGGTGGACCGGTTGCTTTAGTGGTATGGAGACAATAACGTGGTCCTCAACACCAATAAGACCAAGGAGCTTATAGTGGATTATAGAAGGAGCAGATCAGACATCTAGCCCTTGCTTATCAGTGGAGACCGAGTGGAGCAAGTGGCCAGTTTTAAGTTTCTGGGTGTTACCATAAAAGAGGACCTGACCTGGGGTGTCCACATTGCAGCCCTGGTCAAAAGGGCCCAGCAGAGATTATACTACCTGAGACTTCTCAGAAAACAACAGTTGAATGAAAAACTGCTAGTGACCTTCTAACACTGCACAATAGAGAGTATCTTAACTTCCTGCACCTCTGTATGGTTTGCCAATTGCACAGTGGCAGATAGGAAAGCACTCCAGAGGATGAAGGTCATTGCCCAGAAGATCATGGGTTGCCCTCTCCCCTCTTTGGAAGAGCTTTATAGCTCCCGCTGCCTTAAGAAAGTTCAAAACATTCTCAAAGATCCATCTCATCCTGGGCACCCCCTTTTTTTGAACTATTACCATCTGGCAGCCGGTACAGGACAATAAAAACAAGGATAAACAGGCTGAAAAACAGCTTCTATCCCAGGGCAGTAGCTCTTTTGAATTCTGCTGCATAGTGCAGTGTTGGTGCAGTGTTGCAGGATTTTGATTCAGTGTGTGGAGTGTGAAGGATGTGTGTTTGTGTTTATTTTCAGGGTCGTGATGTGCACTGAAGATGGTGTTTGATTTCGTTGTACGAGGTGCAATGACAATAAAGTAAAGTAAACTCACTCACGGTGTGACCCCGTGGCTAACAGAGATAAATCCCCAATATGTAAGCCATCAAACCTTTACTTTCCTAGTGACAACAATGAAACGGTTTACGGTTTGATGGGCTCCATATCACTGCTGGCGTCCCCAGGGTCATTGGCAGAACCATGTCTCTTGGGGCTATTGGAAGAGTATCAAGGTGGCCAGTCCTATCCCTGCAGGGATGACCTTCCACAAGGAGGGAGCCACCATGGAAAAGGGTTCCTTAAGAGAGAGAACCCAAGGCACCTGAAGACCAGACAAGGAATGACGGATGGGAACTGATCAAGGAACAAATTCTGTTCCATTGGCTGATTGTTCTCAATGTCAGAAAATTTCTCCTTATTTCCAGGTTTTTTAAACATTTTTTTGTACATTTGATTTGATTTATTAATTGCTTACAAGATACAGGTATAAGAATAAATATAGTTTTGAATATATGAGATAGATACTTATAAGAAAAATAAAAAACAATAGGACAGGAATGGTAGGCACGATTGGTGCGCTTATGCACACCCCCTACAGGCCTCTTAGGAAGGGGGTGAGGTCAATAGTAGACAGGTTGAATCTCTCCTTGATCAGTTTCCATCCATTATTCCTTGTCTGGCCTTCAGGTGCCTTGGAAAACAGCTTGACTCCTTCCTCTCTGTGGCAGCCCCTCAAATATTGGAAGACTGCTCTCATGTCTCCCCTGGTCCTTCTCTTCCCTAGACTAGCCAGGCCCAGTTCCTGCAACCGTTCTTCATATGTTTGAGCCTCCAGTCCACTCATCATCCTGGTTGCTCTTCTCTGTACTTTTTCTAGAGTCTCCACATATTTTTTTATAATGTGGTGAACAAAACTGGATGCAGTCCTCTAGGTGTGGTCTTACTAAGGCTTTATAGAGTGGTATTAGTACCTCCCTTGATCTCGATTGAATCCCTCTGTTGATGCAATTTAGGATTGCATTAGCTTTTTTGGCTGCTGCTGCACACTGCTGGCTCCTATTTAGCTGGTTGTCTACTAAGGCTCCAAGATCCCTCTCCCAGTTACTGCTATTGAGCCTGGTTTCACCCAGTCTGTATGTGTCCTTTTGGCTTTTCTTGCCTACGTGTAAGGCTTTACTGACCTCCAAGGTTCCTGCCATCCAACTCTGTGGTTTTGTGTTCTGTGTTCCCTCCCTTCCTCTCCCCTGCTGAGGCTTAACTAATCACAAACCATTTTCAAACCTCTCCTGACAAACAGGTCAAAGACGAAATGAAACAGCGGCTTAATCTGCAGGGATGAACTCTATCAACGATCCAATTATTTTGGATTTGATGCTTTTTTTTGTTTTCACGAGCCTGGGCAATCTCCTTCGAGGGATGGAGCCTCCTTTGCTTGCTGTCCCTCTCCTGGGCAGGACCTGCCTTGAATTACAAACCAGAGTCCCATTAGCATATAAATTGATACTAGGGCTTAGCAAAGGAAGTGGACTCATTGGACGGAATAATGTGGAAGTGGAGTTGTAGAGACGATTCCTTTGGAGAACAGAGCGCGCAACTTTGTGGTGTGCTCTTCATCTCGCTGGGCGTGTGAGAATGAACCTTGGTTTTATCCGCTGGTTTCTTTTTAGATTCAGAATAACTGAATAACAAAATAGGATGGGACCTTGGGGGTCTTCTAGTCCAACCCCTTGATCTAGCAGGAGACCCTACACAAGGGGTGTCAAACTGGATTACTTGTAGGGCTGGAACAGCATTGTAGTTGTCCTCTGTGGGCCAGCTAGGGAGAGGAGACAAAATGGACACCCTCCTGCAGCACCCTGCCAGTCAAAACAGGGCACGGCGGCTGCAGGCAGCCCCTGTACAGCCTGTTTTCCCACCCCACTTTTCTGCAGCACTCTGCTGGCCTAAAACAGGCCACGCAGAGGCCCCTACGCCCGTTTTTGGCTGGCAGTGTGTTGCTGGAGGCCGGGGAAGCAAAAAATGAGCTGTGTGGGGGCCTCACGGATCTCCACACAGCCTGGTTTTGGCTGACAGAGTGCTGTAGAGGCCACGGAGGCCAAAAAACAGGCCACAGGGGGCCGGACACAGCCTCACCGTGGCCCGTTTTGGCCAGCAGAGGCACCGTGGGCTGGTTCTTTGATATTTCCAGGTCAGATTTAAGCACCCCATGCCAGATGCGGCCCATGGGCCTTGAGTTTGACACCCCTGCCCTACACCATTTCAGACAAAATGGTTGTCCAATCTCTTCTTTGAAACCTCCAGGGTTAAGAGGCAAGTCGTTCCATTCAATGTTGGGATTCAATTTTTTATGCTACCGGTTCTTGTGGGCGTGGCTTAATGGGCATGGTGTGGCTTGGTGGGCGTGGCTTGGTGGGCATGGCAGGAGAAGGATACTGCAAAATCCCCATTCTATCCCCACCCCACTAACCTGCTTTCCAGCTCCGTTCTCCTGTGCAGGGCAACCAATGTTCACCCAGCCGATTAGCTGGGACTCGGGAGGCAGAGAATAGATGGGGGCGGGGCCAGTCAGAGATGGGATTTGCCGGCTCTCCAAACTACTCAAAATTTCCACTTCCGGTTCTCCAGAGCTGGTCAGAGCCTGCTGAATACCACCTCTGATTCCACTGCTTCATTGTTCAAATTAATAAGGAAATTTCTCCTCAATTCTCGGTTGCTTCTCTCTTTGATGAGCTCCCATCCATTGCTCTGCCCTCAGGTGTTTTGGAGAATATTTTATATTCCTATTTTTTAAGCGAGCACCTTCCCTAAATTCTTCACTCCTCTTTCTTTCCCCTCTGAGATTCCCCTCTCTCTTCTTTTCCAAAAATATATTTTTGGAAAAAATAAAAATAAGAAAAAAGGACAGAAAGAAAAGATAGAAAGGGAAACGACAGAGAATTGCTTCTGATTTTCTTTGCATGAAAATATGATTACAAAATTATCTTTGGCTGCACAAAAAAGCTCACTCTTTAATCTATTTTTCCCCAATCAGTCGGCCTCCTGCACCATGACCGGGGGGGGGGAGGCAGTTTTCAACCTCCTTGGGCTCCAGAGGCTTTTTTCGAGCCTCCGGGAGGGCGAAAATGGTTGTCAGTGTTGGGAGCCATATTAGCACCAGATGCTTCCACAATGCCACCTTCTTGAGCCTGGGAAAATAGAAGGGGGAATTTCTTGGAGTGTATGTTCTTAGACATAATAACATTCTTTTTCTAAGTCAAGGTCATGTTATTTCTGCACCTAAGTGAGAGGACATCTCGAGTGGGGATGGATGGTGATTGGGGCATGTGATGTGATGGGGGTTTCAGGGGGTGGATTTGTAATTGTTTACTTATTGAAAGGAAACCCGGAACTTTCAGATTTGGGATTTCCCAGATGTGCCAGTTTACTACTCTAATAAAAGGAACCTCGGAGAAGATGTCTGTCTTGTTGGAGTTGAGGTTTTCTGGAATGCTGACAATGGCATCCCTAGACTCCAGAGGCCCTCCAGAGGCCAGAAACGGGCCTGTTTCTGGCCTTCTGGAACTTCTGGGAGGCCCGTTTTTTGCCCTCCCCAGGCTCCAGAGCCCTCCAGAGGCACTCCGGAGTCCAGAAACCTGCCCGTTTTCACCCTTCGTGTGGACCCTGTGCTTACCTGGCATCCAAGACAGGCTGCATGGTGACTACGGGGAGGGGCAGGGCAGGGTGGGTGGGGCCAGCTAAGGGTGGGATTTACCGGTTCACCAAACCAGTAATTAAAATGATAAAATTAGCTACTGGTTCACCTGAACTGGGGTGAACCAGTAGCATCCCATCCCTGTATTCATAGTGCCTGTTGTTAGTGGCTTTTTAGATTTTGATTGGGTGTGCTGATAGCTGCCTTTTAAGTTGTTGGCTGTTGTTTGCTTGTGCTGCCCTGCCCTCACCTTCTAAGTACTTGATAGTTTGGTGGTAAATCAGCACTCCTATTGACTGTTGAAGAGTCCATTTCCCAGGCTTCAATCACTTCCCTGGCTGTTTTTGTCCCTGCTCATCCAACAATCTTGGTAGCTACAAAATTGAATGTGTGTCCTTGTTCATTTCAGCGAGAGGCTACCAACAAGTTGAGGTCTCCTCGTCTGACTGTTTGCTTGTGTTCTTGCAATCCAAGTGGTTAGCTTCATCCCCAACTGTCCTACATACTCATAGGGGCAATCTATGATTATGTGAACCCAGGATGCTGCAACTGGTTATCAGTGTGAAGTAGTTCCCAGGCACCTGAAATCCAGTCAAGGAATCCAAGAGAATTTTGAAGCAATTTCATATCCCCAGTTTGAGTTTTAATCCTAGCTGGTTATTACTCATGCTAAACTAAAGTGCCGTTTCCATCCTTAACATCAAGAAATATTGCTTTAAAAAAGAAAACAGGTTCTGCTGCCATCATATCCTGAAATTCTTTCCAGCTGACAGAGTGATGGCTTCAAAAGATTGCTTGGAGCCTTAAAATATTGCCACATCTGTCAAGGAACAGCTTTTACTGCAAATAAGAGATTAGGAGTTGGGAGCTGAGATTGTACCCAGTGACAACTCAACTTATGTGCCAAAAGAAAAAGAAACCTGGGAAATTCAAACTGACTCACAGAAGTAGGATTCACAGAATCCTGACTCACAAAAGTAGAAGACTAAGAGATGGTGTAGAGGAATGCATGAAAGCTACCTGAGATATTTCCTCGGCAGTGTGGAAATCCCTTAGAATGATCTATATTGCTAAAAGAATAACAGAGTTGGAAGGACCTTGGAGGTCTTCTCGTGCAACCCCCTGGTCAAGTAGGAGACCCTATACCATCTCAGATGAATGGTTGTCCAATTTCTTCTTGAAAACCTCCAGTGATGGAGCCCCTACAACTTCTGAAGGCAAGTTGTTCCACTGGTTAATTGTTCTCACTGTCAGGAAATTTCTCCTTAGTTCTAGGTTGCTTCTCTCCTTGGTTAGTTTCCATCCTTTGCTTCTTGTCCTCCCTTCAGGTGTCTTTAGAGAATAGGTTGAGCCACTCTTCTTTGGGTCAGCCCCTTAGATATTGGAAGACTGCTATCATGTATCTCCTACTCCTTTTCATTAAATGAGACATACCCAATTCCAGCAACAGCTCATCCTATGTTTTAGCCTCCCCTAATCATCTTTCTTGCTCTTCTCTGCACTCTTTCCAGAGTCTCAACATTTTTTTTTTATATTGTGGTGAGCAAAACTGGATACAATATTCCAAGCGTGGCCTTACCAAAGCATTATAAAGTAGTAGTAACACTTCAGGGCAAGAAATGATCATAAATGCAAGCCAGTGGCTGAGCACTCAAAATGTGGTTGCATCACTGAAAGGGATAATCTGGTCTTCAGAAGTTTGGAATTGGGCGGTAAGTATCTTTTTGAGATGTCCATTATAACTTGAAATGGTTGCTAAGCAACCAGTCATGACTAACTGTGTAGATCGAATTACTGCTACCTAGACAAAGACATTATATTCCATCATGGTCAAGTCAACCAATTTATTGTTCATTTTTCTTTGTAGTACATCACATTTTCAGTCTTGCAATGACAGTGTACCGGCTGCATCCCGTCCTTTTTATGTACACATAGTATTATACATCCTGGTTGTAACCAGTATTCTCTAAGTCATACATTTATAGTCTCTTTTAACTGTATATTGTCGTACTTCATAGTTATAACCTTTATTTTCATACTTATACTATAACATTCTATAAATTTATCTCACTCCTTTTCCTTTTCTACTTTCTTCTCTTTCTTTCCCATCCCTTTTCCTCTTCACCTCTCCTCTCTTCTCTCTCCTCTTCTCTGCTTCCCCCTCTATTCCTCTCTCCTGCTTGGGCAGAGGGTTGGACTAGATGACCTACAAGGTCCCTTCCAACTCTGATTATCTGTTTAATCCTACTCCTCCCCTCCCTTTCTCACTCTCCTTTCCTTCTCTACTTCCTTCACCTTCCTTTTCACAAACTTTTAATTTTCATCAGCAGAACTTTATAGTTTATAGTTGCATCCTATTTTCCTACTTTTTTTCCCCCTTCCTTTGTTCCAGACTTGATACAATGTTCATTTGGAGGGAAGGATTTGATAGAAGAAAATATGGGGGAAGAAAGTATTTCATTGGCAATTGTAGACAATTGTAGCAGGAGACAAATTCTGGAGATTAGATTAGCAACAAGGCATGAACAGTGATGAATAAGGGAAAGAAATCTTTGTAATACATCTGAACTACTATCTTGTTTGCAATTGAGCAAACCCCAGTGAAATCACTCAAGCTAATTTGGGGAAGATGACAGGAGCATTTGCATGTTAGCCTCTTCTCCAAAGTTGAAATATTTTCCACATTGGACAGCAAATTGAAAAGGACAACAACCAAGTATTAGAAATCTTGTGATCCCCTCATGTTCTAAACTTATGGAAAGCACCTACTCCAGATATCTCAGCCAATAAAGCAGAAATGTAGACTGTCATGCTAATTATCTGCCATCTGGTCACTTCTATCTCTGTTAGCTTTTAATTGCTGTTTATTTTTGGCATCTGCTTTGGCTGTTTAGCAGCCTTGAGTAAGACAGAGAGGGAGGGAGGGAGAGGGGAAGGAGGGAGAGAGAGGAAGAGAGAAGGGGAGAAAACTAATAGAGGGAGCAAAACAGAGAAAGAGATAAAAAGAGAGGAGAGGGAAGGAGAGAGGGAGAAATAAAGAATGAAAGAGGGAGATGGGTGGGGAGAGAAAGAGAAGGAGAGAGAAAAAGAATGAAGGGAGTGAGAGAAAGAGATAAAAATATAGAAGAGGGAAAGAGAGAGAGAGGGAAAGTGTGTGTGTGTGTGTGAGAGAGAGAGAGATAGAGAGAGAGAAGGAAAGAAAAAGAGGAGAGGGAAAGAAAGAGGGAAAGAGAAAGATTGTTTGTGTGTGTGAGAGAGAGAGAGAGAGAGAAGGACAGAGACAAAGAGAAGAGGGAAAGAGAGAGGGAAAGACAAAGTGTGTGTGAGAGAGGGGGAGAGGGAGGGAGGGAGAGAGGGAGAGAGCAGACTGAATGTCACTGCGACCTACATCTGTTCAGCACCTTGGACAGATCCATTCAGTATGAATGACATTGGAGCCTAAGAGCTCACACAAGGGGAGAAGCCGACAACTTAATTGTCCTGCACAACCGCAGCACACATTTTAACACGCAGCGGTAGGCCAGGTGGGAACTGCGTGGGAAGTGGGCACACGGATGTCTCTGAAAGAGGAAAACCACAGTCAAAAGAGAGCCCTGTGTCTCTTGGCAATGTTGTGAGAGTTAAATCTGAGGAACACCAACTCCTACCAGAAGAGTTGTCCATTACCAAACAAGTGAAATTTGTCGTGCAGGGGGTGGAAAAACCCCAGTTAAATAAGGAATCAAAGGATTTGGAGACAGTCACAATTTTAAAGTACCTTTTATTGGTACCCACGACTAGAGGGATGGCTGGGCTTCCTGCCAAAGGTACAGAGCAGAGCCCTGCAGCTCTCAAGGGTACAGGTTACACAACCTCTGAAATCATACATAATAATTACAAAGGCCATGTAAATTACAGTGTGACCTTTCCAGCCTGCATGTGGAGTCCGGAACATGAAGTGACCTTATTGTGAGCTAATCTGGGGCCTGCAAATTCTACATTTTTTAAAAGAGGCTCCAAGCTCATCCTTTCTACCCAGAGAGCAGTGCTGTTTATTATGCCCATAGATTGACTTGTGTCACATCAAGGAAAAGGCAACTATCTGCTTTCTAGCATTGATATGTTACCTAGTTTGGATAATGAAATGTCTGCAAGAAAACAAGCAAGCTCATTGCATCAGGAACCCCTTAGTCTTCTTCCTTTTCCTCCTCCTCCTCCTCCTCCTCCTCCTCCTCC
>NW_020717083.1:15205-38925 GCF_900518725.1 Notechis scutatus | reverse complement strand
TGTTGTTGTTAGTCGCGAAGTCATGTCCAACCCATCACGACCCCATGGACAACGTTCCTCTGGGCCTTCCTGTACTCTACCATCTTCTGGAGTCCATTTAAGCTCACGCCAACTGCTTCAGTGACTCCATCCAGCCCCCTCGATCTTTGCTGTCCCCTTCTTCTATTGCCCTCAATCTTTTCCAGCATTAGGCTCTTCTACAGTGAGTCCTTCCTTCTCATTAGGTGGCCAAAGTCTTTGAGTTTCATCTTCAGGATCTGGCCTTCTAAAGAACAGCCAGGGTTGATCTCCTCTAGGACTGACCGGTTGGATGGCCTTGCAGTCCAAGGGATTCGCAGGAGTCTCCTCCAGCATCACAGTTCAAAGGCCTCCATTCTTTGGTGTTCAGCCTTCTTTATGGTCCAACTTTCACAGCCATACTGTTGTGGCTCTGAGGTTTGAGCCTGCATTGTTAGAGGACGAAGACTCGGACAGTGGGGAAGAGGAGGTTTTGGAAATGCCTTCCTCCCCAGGACCTTCCTCCTTGGCAATGCCTTCCTCCCTGATTGTGCCTCAGGTGTCGGCAGATAACCAAGAGGGAAGACCTGAGGCTAATCGGGAAAAGGAGGAGGGCGTATCAGAGTCTCTGACTGAGAATCAAGCAGAGGAATGCTGGCTTGATGCGAGGCAGCGTCGCAGGCAAAAGTGTGAGCTGCAACGCAGGAGGAAGGGACGAATCAGAGACTGAGCTGAGGGACTGATACACCCCACAGGGAATAAAAGTGGGTGTGTTCGCTCTGAGAGTTTCGTACGGGACAACGTGTGACTTATTCAGAGGAGCTTCGGATTATTCTGTGTTGTGACAGCTTGTGTGATTTATATTCCTGCTTTCTTGTCGGACTTGGCAGACAGCATGTGTGAGACTGCCAAGAACTTTATTGGCTCAAGGAATTAACTCTATAATTACTGGTTTTGCTTGCTTGCTTGTATTCAGTTGGAATTTGGACTCCTCCTTTGTAAAGGTGAGACATAACACATACATTGCAACTGGGAAAACCATAGCCTTGATTATGTGCACTTTTGTTGGCAGGGTGATGTCTCTGCTTTTTAGTATGCTGTCTAGCAATTGATAATGTTACATAATTTTGGTAATGAAATGTCTGCAAGAAAACAATCAGTGACCATCAAGGACCCTGCAGTCCTCCTCTTCCTCTCCTCCTCCTCCTCCTCCTCTCCCCTCCTCCTCATCTCTGCAAACCTCCCTTTCTAGCACCGATGGTGTCATCTTGATGGTACTTCAACAATGGAGAAAGAGGACTCAGGGTTGCATGACTCACCAAGGTCTGATTTGCATAATTGATTCCCCTCGATAAATTGAGTCAAGCTGCAGAATTGATTGCGTTCGGTAAAATAGATTTGCACAGACCGAAGTCCATCAAAACCCTCCATTGACTTGGGGACAGATCATTCAGGAGGAAAGGTCAAAAGGGACTCATCCGTTCCATTCAACCGTTCCATCTGACAGCTCTGTTCAGACGTACAGGTTGAAGGGGGGGAGGCGGGACGCAATCAAGCCCCAGCTTTCAAAGTGACTCTTCCAAGCCAACTTTGCATAGTTCAGAGGGGCGTGGGGAAAAAATCTACGATGCAAATCCTAAGGTGAGAAACAGACGATTATGTGTTGCATTGACGAGTTGACTTTTCGCCCTTTCTTGAAGCTAAACAAAAATGATAAAGGCAGCCATTTCTGAAGTCATCCTTTGAAGTCAGAGACATCAGAATAGAACAGGGAGGATATGAATGGTATTACCAAAAAAAAGCGTAGGTTTTCTGAAATATATCTAGGAAGCGATTGTAGACTGAAACGCAGACTGGGCATGTCTAAAGTCCTGGGTTAAGTTCCTTGCAACTCTTCTAAGGGATTGCAGAGCGATGGGCCCACAGCCATGTAGATTGCAGAAAGCCGAAGAACTTTTGCTAATCTGGAAGAAAAGAAACAACAGACTAAGAGAATAACCAGTGTTAGTACTGTTCCTTTAAGACTGGGGATGGAGTCAACCTCTTTAAGAGGTGTTTATATAAAGGCAGCCATTAGAGGGCATGTTCTCTCTCCTTGTGTCTGGTATTCATTGCAGAGTTCTCCATGTAGAGTTAAGAAGAGCAAAGGTTGCTTGTAAGGTATTTTGCCTACCACATATATGTCTGCATATAACTGTTGTATATAAACCACTGTTAAATGTCTGTTTTGCTCCTGGGCTGTCTCATAATAGCAGTCACACAGCAAATGCTCTGACACCCTGTACCCATTTCAGATAAATGGCTGTCCAATCTCTTCTTAAAAACTTTCAATGATGGAGCATCCACAACTTTTGAAGGCAAGCTATTCCACCGATTCATTGTTCTCACTGCCAGGAAATCTCTCCTTAGTTCTAAGTTGGTTCCCTCCTTGATGAGTTTCCATATATTGTTTCTTGTCCTGCCTTCAGGTGCTTTGGAGAATAGGTTGACCCCCTTTTCTTTGGGGCAGCCCCTCAAATATTGGAAGACTGCTATCAGGTCACCCCTCTGTCTTTTTATTGAACTAGTCAAAGTAGACTAGTAGACCAACTAGACTAACTCAACAGTGCAACAATCTCACACCTTTTCAGTGAAAAATATAGCAGGGTCCATCCAACTGGGTGGTTCAGACAAGGTGGAAAGTCTCCTCACTTCAGTTATTCACTCAGAAAACTCCTGCATGGAAACTTTTGTGGACAATATTTAAAGTCAGGTGAGCAGCCATGTCAGAAGTCTTTAGATCAAGGATCTTCAAACTTGGCAAGTTTAAGACTTGTGGACTTCAACTCCCAGGATTCCTGAGCTAACATGACTGAAGGAGGAATTCTGGGAGGTGAAGTCCACAAGTCTTAAAGCTGTCAAGTTTGAAGATTGTATCCTTCTCTTCTGAAATAGTGGCTATCAAGAAAAATCTTTTTTAAAAAAATATTCAGCAGTTTGATATCAACAGAATATACACCTCTCAGAACAACGGTGTGAAAATGCTGACCAAATATCCAAATCAAGTACAATTACCAGTGGAACATTTTGTGTGTTCATGATTCAATTCATGCTAAAAGAGTCTGAATCCTTTTGCCAGAATAATATTTTATTATTTTTTATGCCCAAAGGGAAAGGGGGAAGAAAAAAGAGGAGAGGGAGTTGGAGGAGGAGAGGAGGAGGAGAGGAGGAAGAGGGGGAGGAAGAAAGAGGACGGAGGGGAACAGAGGAAGAGGGAGAGAGGAAATGGTGGCAGATTGGGGAGGAGGAGGAAGAAAGAGGAAGGGGGGAGGAAGAGAGGGAGGGGAAAGGGAAATAAGGGGAAGGGGGAGGAGGATGGGGTGGAGGAGGAGTTGGAGGGGGAAGGGAGGGAGAAGGAGAGAGGAGGAGGAAGGGAAGTGGAAGGAAGGAAATTGAAAACAAGGAGGATCAAAGAATCTCTCCAGATTATTCTGGCAAATTATGCTGCCGTTCATAAGTATCAGCCAATGAGAGAGTGATCTGTTTCCCTGTAAAGCAGTTACCAATATTCCTACTCATCAGCACTTTCTGTGATCAATTTCGGACCTCTATAAATTAAAAGTTTCTTTGAGGTAATCTATTTCCAGATCTAATTTCCCCTCCTTCTCAGCTTGTTTCCTTCTATCTAGGTAGACAATTTTAGACCATCCTGAAATAAAACTCATGCAAGAAATTAATGAGCCTGCTACTGCTTGGTAATGACAACCGCATATAGTTATTCTCTAATTATTGGAGGCGATACTTTGTAGGCAAAGAAGATAATGAGCTACACTTCCTTGAGAAAAAAGAAAAGAAAGAAGATGGCTCTTTGAACATTTTTGGCTGACTTGTAATCTTTGAGTGGTGAGAAGGTTTCATGCTTAAAGGTCTTCTTGTTTATCTACAAGCTAAGGAAAAAGTGGACGTCACACACTGAGAAATTATAAGATGGAGGAACGTTGTACAGAGTGCTCTAGTCTAGACTTACAACTGTTAGTGATGGTTAGTGACCATTCAAAGTTACATGGCACCAAAAAAAATGACTTATGACCAGTTTTCACACTTATGACCATTGCAGCGTTCCCATGGTCATGTGATCAAATTTGGATACTTGACTACTGGCTGTTTATGGAGATTCTCCATCATCCAGGTCATGGTTGTCCCAGATGTGCTTTTTTCAAGAGGCAACAGGACTTTCTGTTTTTTTTCTTTGAAGACATTTCACTTCTCATCCAAGAAGCTTCTTCAGCTCTGACTGGATGGTGGGGAAGGGAAGGATTTATACTCCTTGCAGACAGCTGCTGTCATTTGCTCTCTTTTACAGAGTCATTGGGGCCACTTGGAGGTTTATCTGTGTTCTCTAAAAGGATGCAAATGACCAGCTGTTTGCAAGGAACATATATCCTTCCCTTCCCCACCATCCAGTCAGAGCTAAAGAAGCTTCTTGCATGAGAAGCGAAATGTCTTCAAAAAAGAAAAAAAAGAAAAGAAAGTCCAGTTGTTTCTTGAAAAACCACCTTTGGCTTGACAACTTACAATGGTTGCAATGTCCTGGTGTCACATGACCCCCTTTTATGACCTTCTGACAAGCATATGGGGAAGCCAGATTCATAAACAAAACACCTTCAGCCCAGCTCCTCGAGAAGGGAGTAAAAGTAGAAAAACAGACTCCTAAAATTTACATTCCCCCACCCAAATTTAAAGGACAGGACATGACCTTTAGGACATAATAGGATTATCCCACCAACATTAAAATAGTAAAAGACACAAGGCTCACTACATTGCACAACCCCCCTGGAGCATCTCAAACACAAAACCCCCAAGAATGCATAAAAGCCCACTTCTCCCTACCCCATTTTGTCAGCTGTCCCAGAACTGCATGCTGTTGTTGGTTCTGCTCATCAATACACCTTTCTTAAGCAGCTTCCATTTTATTCCTGGCTTAGAACTGGACCTGATTTTTTTTTCCTTCTACAATTATGGACTTCAGCTCCCAGAATTCCCCAGCCAGCAGGCTTTAAGGTGGATATATTTCAACTCTCAGCATTCCCCAGCCAGAATCTGGATGTGTAGATTGAAAAGAGAAAGACATTTCCGACAGTGAAGCAATTCTCCCCAAGGCTAGATTATAGAATTTTTTTTTGTCTAACAGCATGACACGAATGGATTACTGCAAAGATTACATGGAAACAAACAAATGGTGTGTTGATTGTGTTGTTAAGGAGATTTCAGGGACCACACATTCTGCAGAGGAAAAAATGTAGATGCAGAAGCTGTAATATCTGCAGAAATAAACTCTTCGCAATTTCCCCGTGGGGCTGTGCCCTCCCCAGATGGCCTTTTTTTCTATCCCTTTGGCTGTCTCTTCTCCTTTTTCATACAAATTTTTATGATTAAAAAATCAATAACATTTTAGGAACTGCTTTGATGTTGGAAAGGATGCTGCTTTCTATCTTCAGTAACAGGAATAGACCTCCCTTCCCTTCCTTTTCCCCATGGTGATATTGTTGGGAGTGTGTCTATCCACTGCTCATCTTTATGGATGAATGGATGGATGGGGAGGGAGGGAGGGAGAGAGGGAGGGAGGAAGGAAGGTAGGTAGGTGTCAACTTCAAACCAAACCTGGCCACAGCCTTCTTTCTGTTCCCCAGTTGCCACACAGGGAAGAAGTTTGGGATGCCTTACTAGACTAGGTTTGGCCAACAATACAGACACAGATTTCAGAGAGTAATTAGGACTGCAGAAAAAACAATTACTACCAACCTGCTTTAAGTTGAGGACTGTACATTGCACGAGTCAAAAAGAGGGCTGTGAAAATATTTACAGACCCCTCACATCCTGGACATAAACTGTTTCAACTCCTTCCCTCAAAACGACACTATAGATAGGCACACCAGAACAACTAGACACAAGGGGAGTTTTTTTTCCTGAAAGCCATCATTCTGCTAAACAAATAATTCCCTCAACACTATCCAACTATTTACAAATGGTTGCACTACTATTACTATTAATCTTCTCATCACTCCTTATCACCCATCCCCTCCAACTTGTGACTGTAGGACTGTAACTTTGTTGCTTCTATCGTTATGATTTATATTGACTGTTTCCTAGTATGATTTGATTGCTTATTGTACCCTATGATTATCATTAAGTGTTGTACCTGATGATTCTTGACTCTTGACGAATGTATCTTTTCTTTTATGTACACTGAGAGCATTTGCACTAAGACAAATTCCTTGTGTTCCTTCCAATCACACTTGACCAATAAAGAATTCATTCATTCATTCATTGCTAAGCAAAATTTCTGTTCACTAAATTTCAGAATAGAACAATTTGCCATGGCCAACTTGCTGTGGGACAACTCAACAATTCAATTTAATTCTTTCAAGTAACTAAAAAAATATTTCATTTTTTGTCATTCACATTTTGTTTTGTCCATCCTTTGACATTCTTTCTTTAGTGATTCTATTCGACTATTTCTTCGATATTAGTATACCTCTTGTCCTGTGGCGAGTTCTCTCACAGCGAATGAATGTATCTTTTCTTTTTATGTACACTGGGAGCATTTCCACCAAGACAAATTCCTTGTGTGTCCAATCACACTTGGCCAATAAAGAATTCTATCCTATCCTATCCTATCCTATCCTATCCTATCCTATCCTATCCTATCCTATCCTATCCTATACTACTCTATTCTATTCTACTCTACTCTACTCTACTCTACTCTACTCTACTCTTTTCTTTTCTTTTCTATTCTATTCTATTCTATTCTATTCTATTCTATTCTATTCTATTCTATTCTATTCTATTCTTTCTTTCTTTCTTTCTTTCTTTCTTTCTTTCTTTCTTTCTTTCTTTCTTTCTTTCTATCTACCTACCTTCCTACCTACCTATCTGATTGCTTGTTGTGCCCTATGACTATCATTAAGTGTTGCACCTGATGATTCTTGACTCTTGACGAATGTATCTTTTCTTTTATGTGCACTGAGAGCATTTGCACCAAGACAAATTCCTTGTGTGTCCAATCACACTTGGCCAATAAAGAATTCTATCCTATCCTATCCTATCCTACCTATCCTATCCTATCCTATTCTACTCTACTCTACTCTACTCTACTCTACTCTACTCTACTCTACTCTACTCTACTCTATACTCTTTTCTTTTCTATTCTTTCTTTCTTTCTTTCTTTCTTTCTTTCTTTCTTTCTTTCTTTCTTTCTTTCTTTCTTTCTTTCTTTCTATCTACCTACCTATCTACCTACCTACCTATCTGATTGCTTGCTGTGCCCTATGACTATCATTAAGTGTTGCACCTGATGATTCTTGACTCTTGACGAATGTATCTTTTCTTTTATGTGCACTGAGAGCATTTCCACCAAGACAAATTCCTTGTGTGTCCAATCACACCTGGCCAATAAAGAATTCTATCCTATCCCTATCCTATCCTATCCTATCCTATCCTATCCTATTCTGTTAACAGAGAGCTTTCTCGTGAGAACCCAGGTCGTATCTACTGGCAATGGATAAGGTCAAGGAAAGGAGTGTCTGAACTCTGGAGAGCCTGCCAATTGACCCAATTGGCCAACATGACCTGTGGGACACTTGGGGGATGGGGTTATTTCCTATTTTAATTACACTGAAACTGTGGGAAAGATTTAGAGTTGGTTTTGCTTGGAAGCTGTGCCAATATAATGTACAAAATAAAGAAAGACCCTTGAGGAGAATCCCAGTCTCTGGTTTGTTCTGATTTGCTTGGATTCATTCATTGGTCCGAATCTTGATGGAAGGAAGGAAGAAGGGAGAGGGAGGGAAGGAGAAAGAGAGGAAGGAAGGAAAGGGGAAGGAGGGGAAGGAAAGAAGGAAGGAGAAGGGAGGGAGGGAGGGGAGGAAGGAGGGAGAGAAGCAAAATCTTGAGTTCCGGGAGGGATGTGGTGAGGAGAAGAAGGTGATAGATCTTACGGTCCACATACTTCCCTACCACTATCAACTGCTAGGTATGACTGCTCTAAACTGCAGCTATATGGGGGAAATAGACCTTCCTTCCTTCCTCTGCCTCCTTTCCTCTCCCTTCCTTCCTCTGCTCCCTTCTGAAGTATCAAGGACACTCTCAAGGAAACCTTAGGAAAAGCCCATAACAGTGCAGGCCACCTAAGAAAACCCAGCTTCACCGCTATTTTTCCTCCATGTACTTGCTGTCCCCCAAACCCATAAGCCATGTTCTTGCCTCTGCTAGTGCTCCCAAACCTCTCAGAGGTGGCCTGCACAAGCAAAACTCCAGAGCTTCCATCGTGCTCCCCCAAAATTAATTTTTGCAAATGTCAGCCACCTCCTAGGGAGAAAGGTGAGTCTGCGGGAGCACCAACCTACCAAAGAAAGACCTGCTGGGATTGTTGGTGTGCAGCTCACAGAGGACGAGGTAATTAATTGCAGCTACTTAATTCCTGCCTCCTCCAGCCATTTGGAGTGTCAAAGCCCAGGTATGTTCACGGCAGGGTTAATGAGGGTTTTTTTTTTTTTTTTTTTGCATCAGTGGGTGGCAAGAGGTCTTACGAGAAACGAGGAACCCCAAAGTTGTGCACCTTAAGAAGCAACTTCCAATTAGCAGTCCTAATTGAAAGGTTGAAATTAGCTGGGCTGACGATCCTCTTTGAATAATTGCAACCGACAGGAGAGCCAATTGGTTTTTGAAATGTTCAATTACAACCCACCGGCAGTGACCTCAGCCAATGCAAGACAATATGGATCCTGTCCTGTTAATGGCAAGTTGAGCTGATTTCAGGACCTCTCTGCTCCCCGAAGTCCCCTTAGATGGACAAGGTGAACACATGGAGAAGGGATTCTGCCATCCAGTTGAATTTTGTGACTTAGTGCCTGCTTCAGAAAGATCTGTTGGGAAAATGGGCAGCAACCAAGGCCACTTTCAGAGACCTATATGGCTGGGGATTGTTGTTGTTGTTGTTGTTGTTGTTGTTGTTGTTATTGCTATTATTATTATTATTATTATTATTATTATTATTATTATTATTATTATTATTATTATTATTATTATTATTGTTATTATTATTATTATTTCCCCCAAAGCCATCACTATGCTAAACAAATTATTCCCTCAACACTGTCCAACTATTTACAAATGGTTGCACTACTATTACTATTAATCTTCTCATCACTCCTTATCGCCCATCCCCTCCCACTTGTGATTGTATGACTGTAACTTTGTTGCTTGTATCCTTATGATTTATATTGATTGTTTCCTAGTATGATTTGATTGTTTATTGTACCCTATGACTATCATTAAGTGTTGTACCTGATGATTCTTGACGAATGTCTCTTTTCTTTTATGTACACTGAGAGCATTTGCACCAAGACAAATTCCTTGTGTGTCCAATCACACTTGGCCAATAAAGAATTCTCTTCTTCTTCTTCTATTACTGTTACTATTATTATTTATTCATCACAGTTATCCATATGTTCAGACGGGGTTTGGCATTTTTGTCTACCTATCGAGTCCTTCCCAAGGACCTGGGATAGGCAAATCTGGATGTTTGATGGTGTTACAGAGATCGCCGCAGGATGGAAGCTGTTCCAAGTAAAGCTGCCTTCTCCAACTGATTGATAGCAAATTTGTCAATGCCTATGGTGGTGCTCCAGTTGTTTTGGGACTGCACCCAAGGCACCTATGACTATTGGTACTACCCTTGCTTGCCTTTGCCATAGTCGTTCTATTTCTATTTGTAGGTCTTTGTATTTTGACATCTTCTTCAGATCTTTCTCTTCTCTTCGCTGTCTCCAGGCACTGCCATTATGATTATTAGTATTATTAGTATTGTTATTGTTATTATTGTTAGGTTCAAGCTATTCTCCAAAGCCGAACAAGAAGCAATGGATGGAAACTAATCAAAGAGAAGAACAACCTAGAAATCAGGAGAAATTTCCTGGCAGCGAGGACAATTCATCAGTGGAACAACTTACCTTCATGGATGATGTTTTTAAGGAGAGATTGGACAACCACTTGTCTGAAATGGTGTACAGTCTTCTGCTTGAGTAGGAGACTGGACTAGAAGATCTCCTAGCTCCCCTTCAACGCTGTTAATTAACCAGGGGAACTGCTTGCCTTCAGAAGTTGTGGCTGCTCCATCACTGAAGGTTTTCAAAAAGAGACTGGACAGCCATTTGTCCGAAATGGTGTAGGGTCTCCTGCTTCAGCAGGGGGTTGGACTAGAAGACCTCCAAGGTCCCTTCCAACTTTATTAGTCTGTTCTGTTATTTGAAGGACCAGTCATATCTACCTGACCTACCAGACTGGAGAATCAGGGAACGTAACAGATCCCCTCTCTTAAGCAGTTCTGTTGTGGTTGGCTGGCAGCAGGTGCGGATGGCTGAGGCCTCAGAGAGTGAGGACTCATGTGATGCAGGGATGGGGCCAGGACCATCAGGGAGTGGAGTGTGGAGATTGTGGAGGCTGGCAGCAGTGATGAAGAGGCCCCCGAGGAGCCTGTGCCCAGTGCACGTGCGTGCAGGGATACTCGAAGGAAAGTTCTTGCACTTCAAGCCTTGTGGACGTTCGGACTATCTTGGTTTGTGTTTGGAGACTCTTTGTGTTTGAAATATTCCTGAGTAACTTTATCTACTGCTTTTGGCAGCCTTGCACAACCTTGGCAAGGCTCGTTCTTCTCAGAGACAGTTTTAATAGCCTTTTAACCACGAATTAACGGAATTCATAGAGAAGCATTAAAAGGTTTTGCTTTGATCTCTGTTTGGTGTTTGTTTACTTGGAACAAGGTTTGGGGCAGAACAAGTTCTATCTGGTGGGACCACAAAGAAGGACCTTCTCCGTGGTGGCTCCCTTCCTGTGGAACATCATCTCTGTGGAGATAAGATTGCCCCTCTACTTTGAAACACCTTTGAAAGGTCCTGAAGACTTGTTTCTTCCAACAATCCTGGGGACCCCAAAATGCTATGGAAACCATCAAGTAACTGTTGTCACTAGGTGGTGATGGGTTGGGTTTGGGTCTTGGTTGTGTACTGGGGTTTTATCTTTGTAAGCAACCTGAAGTCACTGTGAGTGTGTTGAGCAGCCACATAAATGTTCTCAATAAATAAAAAAAAACCCTCTGGGTTGATTGACAAATATCCATTTTGTGCTAACAGGAATGGCTAGATTGGTGTGTTTGAGACTTCCTCGATTTTGCATGGAATCTGGAGCACTATCCAATGAGAGAATGATTCTTGAGCGCATGGTTTTAAGCCACAGCAGGATTCAAAAAATTTTCTTGCGCCTCTGAGTGCAGTCACCTGAAGATCTGAGCAAACAGTATCAACACAACAAAAAAAAAATACTTCATTTCTCTTATTTATCTCCTGTGGATAAACTGGTTCTTTTTGTAACCAAGAATAGATTGTCTCGGTTTATTAAATGGAAGGTCCATCTTCTATTTCTGCTGCCAAAACACCAATTTGTGGACAATTTGAACATGGAACATGGAACATAGAATAATAGAGTTGGAAGGGACCTTGGAGGTCTTCTAGTCCTACCCCCTGCTCAGTCAGGAAACCCTATACCATTTCAGTAAAATGGTTGTCCAGTCTCTTTTTGAAAGCCTCCAGTGATGGAGCACCAACAACTTCTCAAGGTAAACTGTTCCACTGATTAATTTTTCTCACTGTTAGGAAATGTCTCCTTGGTTCCAGATTGGTTCTCTCCTTGATTGGTTTCCATCTGTTGTTTCTTGTCCTGTCTTCTGGTGCCTTTGAGAATCGGTGGATCTCCTCTTCTCTGTGGCAACCCCTCAAATATTGGAACACTGCTATTATGTCATCCCTCGTCCTACTTTTAATTTCATTGTTTTCAGTCTGGCTAGTCTAAAGAAAAGAATTGGGGGCAACAGGATAGCAGTATTTCAGTATTTGAGGGGCTTCCGCATAGGAAAAAAGGGACAGATTATTTTGCAAAGCATCAGAGGGCAGGACAAAAAAAATGGTTGGAAACCAATCAAGAGGAGGAAGTCAAGTTATTCTCCAAAGCAACTGAAGAAGCAACGGATGGAAACTCATCAAGGAGAGAAGCAACCTGGAATTCAAGAGAAACTTCCTAACAGGGAGGACAATTAACCAGTGGAACAGCTGGCCACCAGAAGTTGTGGGTGCTTCACCACTGGAGGTTTTTAAGAGGAGACTGGACAGTCATTTGTCTGAAATGGAGTAGGTTCTCCTGCTTGAGCAGAGGGCTGGACTAAAAGATCTCCGAGGTTCCTTCCTTATATTCTATTAGACATCCCCAATTCTTGCAAATCTCCATCTATATTTTAGTCTCCAGTTCCTTAAATATCTTTGTTGCTTTTCTCCACGCTCTTTCTAAAGTCTCAACATTTTTTTTAAATAATGTGGTGACCAGAACTGCCATTTACCTGTTTTCACAGGAAAGTTTCTGCTACATGGTCAAATGTTACTCACCCATGGAGGTTTTTCTTTTTTTTAACCAATTCAATTCAATCAAGTATCTTCGATCAGTCAGCATCATCATTATGATATGTGAGGATCTATAATTCCAACCCTTCCAACGATCAATTTAAATTGTTTAAAATATTGTGGATGAAAACCAGGAAACGATGAAACAAGAAAAATCAATTAGATCATGTAAGAATGCCACTACTTGAGCTAGAGTATAGGGGAGAGAAGAGGGGGTCCAAAAAGTCCATCACCATGTTGAGTTTTTAACCCCTATACAACATAACACAGACCATTGGTATCAGAGGTGGTATTCAGCAGGTTCTGACCAGTTCTGGAGAACCAGTAGTGGAAATTTTGAGTAGAGAACCGGCAAATACCACTTCTGACTGGAGATTTTACAGTATCCTTCCCCTGCCACACCCACCAAGCCACGCCCACAGAACTGGTAGTAAAATAAAAAAGAACCCCACCACTGATTGGTAGGTCAATTTAAATACAAAACGAAAGAAATAGAATACTCCTTGACTTACAAGCATTGACTTAGTGACCATGCAAAGTTACAATGTCACTGAAAATGTAACTTACAACAAATCCTTGCATGGACAACCCAAACACATTCCCCATGGTCAAATCATTAAAATTTGGTGGTTTGGCATCTGGCTTGTATGTGCAATGGTTGCAGCGTCCTGGGGCAGGGGGTCATCTCATCATCGTTTAGGACTTTCCTAGCTGGCTTCTGGCAAGCAAAGTAAATGGGGTGAAATCGGACTCAACAGTAGCAACTGTGAGAGGGATTTTGAAGTCCTAGTGGATAATCACTTCAATATGAGCCAGCCGTGTGTTGCGGCTACCAAAAAGGTCAACACAATTCTAAGCTGCATCAACAGAGGGATAGAATCAGGATCATGTGAAGTGTTAACACCACTTTATAATACCTTGTGGTAAGGCCACACTTGGAATCCTGCATCCAGTTTTTGTCATCATGATGTAACAAAAAGATGTTGAGACTCTAGAAAGATTGCAGAGAAAAGCAACAAAGAGGATTAGGGGACTGGAGGCTAAAACATACGAAGAACAGTTGCAGGAACTGGGTATGTCTAGTCTAATGAAAAGAAGGACTAGGGGTTACATGATAGCAGTGTTCCAATATCTCAGGGGCTGCCCCAAAGAAGAGGGAGTCAAGCTATTCTCCAAAGCACCTGAAGGCAGGACAAGAAGCTACAGATGGAAGCTAATCAAGGAGAGAAGCAGGGGTGGGATGCAAATATTTTAACTTCTGGTTCTGCGGGCGTAGCTAGGGGCAAGTGACTAGGTGGATGTGGTCATGTGACTAGGTGGGTGTGGCTTCTTCTATTTTTTGTGTGTGTGTGTGCAGCACTGCCCCGCCCACTCCATTTTTTTGGCCTCCTGTGCCTCAGAGGAGCCTCCTGGGCACAGCTGTAAAACAGTGGTGGGGATCCTGGCACAGCTGATCATCAGAACAGCTGATCTTTGGGAGGAAAAAAAAAGAAAAAGAAAAAAGAAAGCTGTTTTTTTAACTACCAGTTTGACCGAACGGTAGCATGTTTTACTACTAGTTCGTCCAAACCATGCCGAACCAGTAGAATACCACCACTGGAGAGAAGCAACCTAGAACTAAGGAGAAATTTCTTGACGGTGAGAACAATTAACCAGTGGAACAACTTGCCTCCAGAAGTTGTGGATGCTCCAACACTGGAAGTTTTTAAGAAGAGATTGGGAGAACCCTTTGTCTGAAGTGGTGTAGGGTTTCCTGCCTAGGCAGGGGGTTGGACTAGAAGACCTCCAAGGTCCCTTCCAATTCTGTTATTCTATTCTTTTCTAAAAAAGATGTTGAGACTCTAGAAAGAGTGCAGAAAAGAGCAACCAAGATGATGAGGGGATTGGAGGCTAAAATACATGAAGAACTTTTGCTGGAATTGGATATGTTTAATTTAATGAAAAGAAGGACCCAGGGTGACAGGATAGCAGACTTGCAACATTTCACAGAAAAGAGTGGGGGGTAACTCATTTTCCAACGCACCTGAAGGCAGGACAAGAAGCAATGGACCCTAACCGAAAACTACCAGGAGAAATGTCCTTAACAGTGACAATTGCCTTGTGGAATGTCTTCTGAGGCTGTGGGTGCTCCTCAACACTGGAAGGTTTTAAGAAGAACCTGGACAGCCATTAAATCCAGAATGGTGTAGGGTCTCCTGGTTGAGCAGGGGGTTGGACTAGAAGATCTCCAAGGTCCCTTCCAACTTAGTTAGTCTGTTATTATGAGAGATAGAGAGATAGAGATAGATAGAAAGAGAGAAAGATGATAGCTAAACAGAGAAAGACACACAGAGAGAGAGAGATGGAGAGAGACAGAGAGACAGAGAGAGAGGCAGAGACAGAGAGAGAGAGAGAGAGAGAGAGAGAGAGAGAGAGACAGAGAGAGACAGACAGACAGACAGAGAGAGAGAGAGAAAGAGAGTGACTGAGTGAGATTCTGGATTTTATGCATAAATGCATTTGTTCAAAAATATGGAATTTTTGTACATCCTATTTTCCATGCTCATCTGTCACCTGGTTAGAGTACATAATCTTCTGAGCACACTAGAAAGGATTGTCATGATTTTGAAAAATAAATAACCACTGCCATCTATTGGTTATAAAATATAATAATGCTTCTTGCACCAATTTCAAAAGGAAGATGTGTATGAGGAAGAACCAGCTTATTAAATATGGCCTCCATAATATAGATAAAAGCAATTATACTACTGCTTGTCATATACAGGCAGTGGTAGGACAGGGGGGAAAATCGAAGATTAATGGCAGTATTATTATTTTTTTGCTTTCCACGGTGGAGGAGCAAACATTTCTGCTCAGCAATTAAATGGTGAGCATTGATTTGATTTACTATATTGTGCTTTTAAAGTTGTAGCAACATTTTGGCAGAATCTCCTCTGCCATCATCTGCCATCATTAATACAGAAGCCCGATGATGGCAGATGAGATTCTGCCGAAACGTTGCTACAACTTTAAAAGAACAACTACAATGACGTGGGAAAATACCCGAACAAAGCTGAATACCATACATATATGTATACGTGTGCGTGTGTGTGTGTGTGTGTGTGTGTGTGTGTGTGTGTATTCTTTGATGTTCCGGTATTCAGTGAAAGTGGACAAATTCCCATTATTTTTGATTCAAGCAAGGTAAGATTTGGATGTATTCAGAAGAGATGCACCAGGATGATGAAGAGTTGATGGATGGAGGAGCTTTGAGGAAGAGTTACTGGGCATGTTTAGACAGGAGATTAGAAGATATAGTATTAATCTAAACTAGGTGTAGCTATTTTATTTATTTTTTCTACATCCAACCTAAAGAAACAAGCTGAGTTTCTTTGGGTACATGTGCTCCATCAAAAGCGATGGCCATATGGATTCTGGGGTTCTTTGTAGTCTTTGAGCTTGGTGGCTATTACCTATCTAGGTAACATCATCAATGCTAGCCTAAAGTAACACTGATGATGTTACCTAATTGGGTCATGAAGCATCTGCAAGAAAATGACCCAGCTCAGAGAGCACCAAGAACCCCACAATTTCCTCCTCCTCCTCCTCCTCCTCCTCCTCCTCCTCCTCCTCCTCCTCCTTCTCCTCCACAAACACCACTCCCTTCTAGCACTGATGATGTTACCTAGTTGGGTCATGAAATGTCTGCAAGGAAACAAGCCAAGCTCAGAGAGCACCAAGGACTTCACAATCATTCTCCTTCTCCTCCTTCAATTGCTTAGTTAAAAAGAAAGCCAGCGTTATGCAGAGATTTGAGCTTCCTACAGACAAAATATCTGAATAATGTATGACGGTTTGATCCCCTTTAAGCAACAGTGCCCTTGCAACAACATTGTGTATTTTAAAAGAGATCATGTCCTGCACTGAGTATGGTCTTCAGCTTTTCAAAAGGCCTAAAGAGCATTTCTGACATGAATGGAATAAATATTTGATGGGTGCCCTTTGTGTTCTATATTTTGGGCTGTAAGCAAAGGGCTCACTTCATTTTCCTTCTGATGAAATCTAAAAGATAAATGTAAAGGTTTCCTTGACCAGTCATGTCTGATTCTAGGGTACGATGCTCACCTCTGTTTCTTGGCTGAGGGACCCAGAGTTGTCCAAAGACATTTTCTGTGGTCATGTGGCCAGCATGACTATATGCCAAAATGCACGGCATGCTGTTACCTTCCCACCGAAGTGGTACTTATTTATCTACTTGCATTTACATGCTTTCAAACTGCTGGATGGGCAGGAGCTGGAGCAAGTAACCGGAACTCATCCTGTTGCATCATGCTTGGGTCTTGAACCCAAGCTGTCAGCTTTCCAGTTGACAAGCTGAGGGTGTCAGGATTGCCACCTCAGGCCTATGCTCCGCAATCATTCAGTACAAGACTGCCATGAAACCGGGGGGGGGGGGGGGGGGGGGGGGGGGGGGGAAAGGGAAGGGGAGTACTAATGGGGAAAGTGGAAGTAATGAAAGTGAAAATATCTCTCCCAAGTGGCATATCAAGGTCTCTCTGCTATGAGAAGAATGCAGCTGCAAATCTGTTGTGGTTAGCCGGCAGCAGGTGTGGATGGCTGAGGAGAGCAAGGACTCAGATGAGGGGCCAGGACTATTAGGGAGTGGACTGCTGCCTTCAGACATTGTTGGGGCTGGCAGCAGTGATGAGGAGGTTCCCGAGGAGCCTGTGCAAAGGATTTCTCATAGGAAAGAGCAGTTACAACAGCACGGGTCACTCGGGAGTAAGGCTGCAAAGTAATGGCCCCTCCTTCAAGAAGATAAAAGCCAGCTGTGAAACGAACGTACTTTGCAGAAGCCAAAGACGTTTTGAAACTCCAGCCTCGTGGACATTCCAGTATCCTGAGTTTGTATTTGAAGATTCTTATTTTGCAAATTATTTCTTGTCTGGTATCTTTTGGCAAGTCTCGCTCAGTTTGGCAAGGCTTGTGCTTATCACAGCTAATTATTTTGTAAATTGCATTACAAGGTTTCTGTTCCTTGTGAATTGTGTTTGATCTGTTGGAAAAGGGCATGGGTCAGAACAAAACCAGACTAAACTCAGAGTGAGCATTTCAAAAACATCTTCTTGGAAATTGATTGAATAATAGGGGTGGCAGCAATGAACAGGGAAAATATTTCACTTGGGGATTTGCCGTGTGAATCTCAGTTCTGGCTTTGCTTTATTGTATTCCACTTGACCTTTAGTAAAGCATACCTTTGTCAACGAATGGAGCTAAGGATCGTTCTTATTTAAAGGTTCAAATTGAGGCATCTTTAGATCTCTGTGCTAAAATCTAGCAGAAGATATTTGCCTTCCCTCTCCCCACTTTCCCACCTCCTGAAGACTGCAATTTTGGGAATCGCTTCTTCCTCATATATATATCACTTCCATTCATTTCCCCTGTTAAACATTCAGGAAGAAATTGTGAAGAAGGTCTTACTGTGAGACAGACGGATGGATCTGTCAGAGTGAAGGGCCGAGGATAAATATAAGACAGAGATGTCACGGAACTGGTAGAATTGGAGACACAAATCAGGAGCATGAATGGAGTAAGGAGAGAGTAGCAGCCCATCAGGGAGCAGGCAATCTAAAACAAATACACCACCACATTGCTGGTCCAGCCTCAGAGCTCAGCTTGTGCAAGGCTAGAGTGGAAATGCTTCACTGCAAAAGCATTATTAGGGTCATCATACCTATCACGGATGTTACCTAGTTTAGATAATGAAATGTCTGCAAGAAAGCCGCCAAACCCAGAGCACCAAGGACCCCACAGTCGTCCTCCTCCTCTTCTCCCTCCTCTTCCCCCTCTTCCCCCTCCTTCTCCTCCTCCTCTCCACAAAACCCACTCTCTTGTAGCATTGACGCTGTTACCTAGTTTGGGTAATGAAATGTCTGCCAGAAAACAACCACACTCAGAGAGCACCAAGGACTCCTCCTCCTCCTCTTTCATGACCCAACTAGATAACATCATCCATGCTAGAAGGGAAGGAAGTTTGTGGAGCAGAGGAGGAGGAGAGGAAGGAAGAAAAGGAGGAGGGGAAGGGGGAGGAGTATTGTGGGGTGTTTGGGGCTTTCTGAGCTTGATTGCTTTATTATCCATCTAGATGATATCATCAATGCTAGCTTAAACTAACACTGATGATGTTACCTAGTTGGGTAATGAAGCATCTGAAAGAAAACAACCAAGCTCAAAGAGCACCGAGGACCCCACAATTTCCTCCTCCTCCTTTTCCTCCTCCTCCTCCTCCTCTCCACAAAACCCATTCCCTTCTAGCATGGGTGCTGTTACCTCGTCTGAATAATAAAACGTCTGCAAGAAAATAACTGTGTTCTGGAAAATATCCGTACTCTGCATCTCCTCTTTTTTTTCCCGCATTTCCTGCAGGGTCCAACGAAAATTATTTATTTATTCTTTCAATTTGTTCACCAGCCAGCACCCCAAATGACTTCGGGCTTTCTTAAAGATGCATTTCAGCACAGCCTAATTAAGATGATTCAAGTTGCCTTTTGCATCTGGGTCATTGCCTGGACATCTCCACCTAATATTCTCAGCCACCAGATCTAAGTGGTTTGTCACTGCCTCCTTTCAAAATGTGTTCTTTCCCCCCAACCCTTCCCAGTTAATCCCTCAGGCCTGAGTTTTCCAATAGCCTCTTGTCCAAATGTTAACCAGCTTTGACATGATAAGTTTCTGAGGTCAGACAAATAGGGTTATTTGCTGCCAGCCACCGGGGCTTTTAAAAGTATTGAAGGGGATGTATTAAATATACAAGGGCAATTCATCACAGCATTGAAAATAATTAAATTCAAATAAAGCCAAATGTATTTTACTATCGTTATTATTGTAGTTCATTTTAATGATCATGTGAAGTGTTAATACCACTTTACAGTGCCTTGGTAAGGCCACACGTGGGATACTGCATCCAGTTTTGGTTTGCCATGGTGTAAAAAAGATGTTGAGACTCTAGAAAGAGTGCAGAGAAGAGCAACCAAGATGATTAGGGCAGTAGTGGGATTCCAAACCTTTTACTACCGGTTCTGTGGGTGTGGCTTGGTGGGCATGGCAGGGGAAGGTTACTGCAAAATCCCTCCCCACTCCTGGGGGAAGGATACTGCAAAATCCCCATTCTCTCCCACCCCACTAACCTGCTTTCCAGCTCCGTTCTCCTGTGCAGGGCAACCAAAGAAGACCCAGCCAATCAGCTGGGACTCGGGAGGCAGAGAATGGACGGGGGTGGGGCCAGTCAGAGGTGGTAAGATAAGGTAAAAAAGAGATGCTATCACTGATGACAGATGTGGGAGATGACCAGAACTCAAAGAAGCATTTTTTTGATGGAAGAACCTGGAGAAAGAAAGGTTTTCAAATCACAGAAGTTAGAAGTGCCAGAATAATTGAACATCGGTCTCAAACAATACAATGTATTGCTGCCAAAAAGAAGCCAAAAGAGTTCTAGGCTGCATTAACAGAAGGATAGAATCAAGATCAGGTAAAGTGTTGATACCACTTTATAATGCCTTGGTAAGGCCACACTTGGAATTCTGCACCCATTTTTGGTTTGTCACAATGTAAAAAAAGATGCTCAGTCTCTAGAAAAAGTGTAGAGAAGAGCAACAAAGATTTTTTGGGGGACTGGAGGCTAAAACATATGAAGAACGGTTTCAGGAACTAGTCTAATGAAAAGAAAGACTAGGGGTGACATGATAGCAGCCTTCCAGTATTTGTGCATGCCGGCCAACTGGTCTTCACATGTGCATGCATGCTGGCCGGCTAGTGTTTGTGCACACATGTACATTAGAAACTGGAAGACCAGGTGGCCAGTGCGCGCCGAAACCCGGAATCCTAACAAATTCTGTACCTGTCAACAGTGGTGTCCCCCAAGGCAGTGTTCTAGTCTCGTCATACTCTACATAAATGAGCTCTGTGATCATATTAAGAGCAACTACGTTCTTTTCGCTGATGATGTAAAGATGTTCAACACCACAGACAATACTGCTACCCTTCAAAAAGATCTTGACTATGTATCAGAATGGTCAAAGAAATGGCAACTTCAAATCTCAACAAATAAATGCTCTGTCTTACATATTGGCAAAAAAAAATAATCAGAAAATAAAATACAAGCTGAATAGCCAAGACCTTGTTGATGAAACAAACTCAAGGATCTTGGAGTACTCATCTCTAATGATCTAAGTGCTAGAGCCCACTGTAACTACATAGCCAAAAAGGCGTTAAGAGTTGTTAACTTAATCCTATGTAGCTTTTTCTCTGGTAATATCACACTACTAACTAGAGCATACAAAACATTTGCTAGATCAATACTTGAATACAGCTCATCAGTCTGGAACCCACATTACGTACCTGATATTAGCATAGTTGAGAAAGTCCAGAAATATTTCACAAGAAGAGTTCTCCACTCCTCTACTCGTTGCAGAATACCTTATGCCACTAGACTCGAAATTCTAGACCTAGAAAACCTTGAACTATGCCGCCTTTGGTTTGATCTAAGCATAGTATATAAAATCATACATTGCAATGTCCTTCCTGTCAATGAATACTTCAGCTTCAACCATAACAACACAAGAGCAAACAATAGATAGAAACTCAAGGTTAATCGCACCAAACTTGATTGCAGGAAATACGACTTCAGCAATAGAGTGGTCAATGTCTAGAATCCTCTACCTGACTCTGTGATTTTTTTTCCCCAAATCCCAAAAACTTTAACCTTAGACTGTCTACTATTGACCTCACCCCTTTCCGAAGAGGTCTGTAGGGGGTGTGCATAAGCGCACCAACGTGCCTACTGTTCCTGTCCTATTGTTTCTTTTTATTTTTCCTATATGTATCCATCTCATGTATTCATAACTATGTTTATACTTATACCAATTATCTTGTAAGCGATTGACAAATCAAATAAACAAATAAAAATAAAATAAACAATGGGTGATGGCTGGCGTGCCTGGAGAGATGGTTCTGCATGCAACTTCCAGCACGCCTGCCATAGGTTCACTATCACAGGTATATAGGGTCTCCTGCTTGAGCAGGGGGTTGGACTTGATGACCTCCAAGGTCCCTTCCAACTCTGTTATTGTATGTTCTCAGAAAAAAAAATAACAAAGAAAAGAAAAAAGGTAAGGAAGAATAAAAAAAATGTGCAACAAAAATTATAGTTAAAGGCAGCAGGATGGAATCTGAAGCCAATAACTCCAGAGTTGACAAAGAAAATGTGAGCACGAAAGATTTGTGATGTTTTATGATGTCTCAGGATTCTTTGCAATTTCCCCCATCAGTGAACCAGGAAGATTTCTTTAGCGGTTGATGGACTCTTGAATGCAAACAAGCAAAATTGACAAGATGTTAAACAACGGTTGTTTGGATTCTTGAAACGTTCAGCTAGTTTTCCTGCCCTGGGATATCACAACTAAACGTCTCAATCCAACAGCCTTTCGTGTTCTGTTGTTTCAGGCAGTAGATAAAAAAAATGGGGCACGCACACACACACACACACACACACACACACATTACCTGATAAAACAATGGCAGTGTTTTGTCATATTTTTTATTTGTGGGGCTTTCGAAAGGCTGCTCCACCTTTCTTGCATGCAAACACCTGAAGATGTGTCAAGAAGGGGGGGGGGGAAATATATGAGATTCTCTATTTGTGTCTCGTTACTAGAGAAAATTCCAGCATTGATGCTTCATTTGTGGAAATTATATGTCCTGTAATTCGGAAATTCATAGGTGACTCGGGGTGTGCAATCCTTAGAAAAGCTCACGTTTCTGATGTTGAACAGATGTTGGAATGAGTGCTCTCTCACTCCCCTCCTTCTCCTCCTCCTCCTCCTCTCTGTAAGCCCCATTTCCTTCTAGCACTGATGATGTAACCTGGTTGGGTAATGAAATGTCTGCAAGAAAACAATCAAGTTCAGAGAGCATCAAGAACCCCACAGTTCTCCTTCTCCTCTTCCTCTTTCTCCTCCTCTTCCTCCTCTTCCTCCTCCTCCTCCTCCTCCTCCTCCTCCTCCTCCTCCTCCTCCTCCTCCTCCTCCTCCTCCTCCTCCTCCTCCCCTTTCTCCTCTGCAAGCCCCTCTTCCTTCTAGCACTGATGATGTAACCTAGTCTGGTAATGAAACGTCTGCAAGAAAGCAATCAACCTCAGAGAGCATCAAGGGCTCCACAGTTCTCCTTAGTTCCACGTTGCTTCCCTCCTTGGTTCGTTTCCATCCATTGCTTCTTGTCCTGCCCTCAGGTGCTTTCAGGAATAGGTTGACCTTCCTCTCTGTGGTAGCCCCTCAAATATTGGAAGACTGCTATCATGTCACCCCTCATCCTTATCTTTGTTAAAGTAGACATACCCAGCTCCTCCAACCATTCATCACCTCCAACCCCAATCATCTTTGTTATTCTGAGATATTCAGTTTCCTTTGAAAGTATTTTGAACAAATTAGGAGTCACCAAGCCTGCTCTCTCTCTCTCTCTCTTCTTTTCACCATTACCAGATATTTGACAGTTACTTCATTAATTCAAGATGCAAACCAAAGGTCACCGTTGGATAATATTTCTTCCTAATAAAGACTGTGATGCCTGAATCAGCAAGGTTGGTCTTAGCTCAGCAAATTTTAGCCATGGGAAGGAATCTTCCCGTAATTCATAACAAATGCACTGCGGTTTTCAGTACAACGTCCCCTGGAGAGCTCTGAAGATAATTGTTCCCAGTGATATTAAAAGGAAAAAGGATCCATCAGGAATGCATGAACTGGAACAAGCTACTGAGTTAATTTCTTCTGGAGAAGAGGTTGAGTATTCCTGAGATTAAATGTGCTTTCATATTCCCAGAGGCATCGCTTCCTGGAATTAGAATTTTGAATCACTTGGCTGATTTTTCAGAGTGGAAATTCTTGACGGTTGTATTAAAAAAAGATACCGTGTTTATACGGAAGAGGGGAGGTTGGGTCTTGTGGTCCAGGAGCCTCTCAAATATTAATCCCATGGAGGGGGGAAATCAGGATTTATTCTGTTTAATGCAGACAAACCTCATTTCTGATTCTTTCATCGCCTCAGCTGTGCTGATTTTCTTTTGTCTTACATCCGCTGGAGTTTTGACTGCATCAAAAGAGCATTATGTTTGGATTCATTGGGATGTACCTTTGCTGGGGTATTTGACAATCCTTTGGTTGAGTGGCAGACTGTAAAGTTAAAAAATGGAGCAAAGAATGCACTGTG
>NW_020717082.1:238975-258103 GCF_900518725.1 Notechis scutatus | reverse complement strand
TTGTTTGCTACCATGCTTTCCTTGAAAATAAGACCCTGTCTTATTTTATTTTATTTTTTGCCACCAAAAAAGGCACCAGGTCTTATTTTGGGGGGGGGACGTCAGCCACTGACTAACCTCACTTGTGCGTGTCGCCCCCGGCCTCCTTTTCGCTGTCAGAGGCCTTCAGGAACTCCTTCTTCTGCGGCCGGCAAGCCTTTCCTAAAGGCCTCTGCATCCGATAACAGAGCTCAGGATCGATCCAGAGCTTTGTTATCAGCTCCAGAGGCCTTCAGAAAAGCCTTGCCAGCTGCAAAAGAAATGGGCCCGTGAGGCAGGTGTCGGGGTGTGCCAGGCCTGGCTACAACTGTCCAAAGGTAAGTAGTAGGGCAGCTCCACACACACCCATCCCCACCTTAGCTTAAGTTTTACCCATGGGATCTTAATTAGGGCTTATTTTGGGGGGGGGGTAGGGCTTATATTGGGCGCATGTATAAAAATCAAGCCAGAACTTACTTTCAGGGTAGGTTGTATTTTTGGAGAAAACAGGACAGCTTCCCAGAGGAGAGGGGGAAGAGAAATCCAACCACCCAGGCTGGGGAAGGAGGCAGCTATTACCTCAGCCCTCATCCCAAAGGCATCCCATTTCCCCCCTTTACCTGTTCCAGCTCCTTCAGAAAGGTGTGCTGGAGGGTCCCTTCTTTGGGAGGCTTTGAGACGTGTAGGTGAAGACTGTTGCCTCTACCCAGCGTGTCCAGGCAGAGGACAAATGCCACGTTATCTTGCAGCAGGCTGAAATCTGGAATTAGAAAAAGCTACAGAGTTACAGGCAGCCCTCGACGTAGTTCACTTAAGTGACTGTTTGAAGTCACAACAGCACCCGAAAAAAAGGGACTTAACCATTTTTCACCCCTAGGACCGTTGATCGCATGCTCAAAATTCAGATACTTGGCAACTGACTCAACATTTATGATGGTTGCAGTGTCCCTAGGGGTCACGTGATCCTCTTTTGCAATCTTCCGACAAGCGAAGTCAATGGGGAAGCCGGTTTCACTTAGCAACCATGTTACTCACTTACCAACTGCAGTGAATCACTCAACAACTGCGGCCAGAAAGGTCATAAAATGGGGGCAAAATTCACTTCAACAAATGTTTCACTTAGCCACAGAAATTTTGTACTCAATTGTGGTCGTAAGTCCAGGACTACCTGCAACACCACTAAGAAATAGGGCCCTGCATACAGTTGGGGCCTCAAGTCTGGGCACAGAGGCAGGTCTTTAAGGTCTTGTGAAACGCACGCAGGATCAAGACCATCGTGATCTCAACAGGAAGAATGTTCCAGAAAGCGAGATTTACAGCAGAGAGGGCGCATCTCAGCCCCATCAACCTGTGCTCCTTAACCAATAAGACCTAAATCATGCCCGCCCTGTCTAACTGGATGAACAGGTAGAAACAATGGGGGAGAAAGACAGTCCCAAGCCATAAAGGGCTTTACAACCCTTTAAAACAAGGGTAAGTTTAAGATTTGTGGACTTCAACTCCCAGAATTCCTGAGCTAACCTGACTGGAGGAGGAATTCTGGGAGTTGAAGTGCACAAGTCTTAAAACTGTCAAGTTTGAAAACCCCTGGTCTAGCATAGGGTCTTCAACGTCGGCCATTTTAAGACTTGTAGACTTCAACTCCCAGAATTCCCGAGCTAACATGACCGAGAGGAGGAATTCTGGGAGTTGAAGTCCACGAGCCTTAAAGCGGTCAAGTTTGAAAACCCCTGGTCTAGCATAGGGTCTTCAACGTCGGCCATTTTAAGACTTGTAGACTTCAACTCCCAGAATTCCTGAGCTAACCTGACTGGAGGAGGAATTCTGGGAGTTGAAGTGCACAAGTCTTAAAGCTGTCAAGTTTGAAGACCCCTGGTCTAACATGGGGGGCCTTCAACACCGGCCATTTTAAGACTTATGGCCTTCAACTCCCAGAATTCCTGAGCTAACCTGACTGGAGGAGGAATTCTGGGAGTTGAAGTCCACAAGTCTTAAAGCTGTCAAGTTTGAAGACCCCTGATTTAAAAGGGGACAATCGGCACCTTGAATCGCGCCCAGAAGCCCACAGGTGTATGCAGCTCACAGATTGGGGCAAAGGTGCTTTTTTTTTCAAGAGGCAGCTGGACTTTCTGTTTTTTCTTTGAAGACGTTTCGCTTCTCCTCCCAGAAGAAGAGCTGAAGAAGCTTTTTGGAGGAGAAGCGAAACGTCTTCAAAGAAAAAACAGAAAGTCCAGCTACCTCTTGGGAAAAAAAAAAGCACCTTTGGGACAACCAGGACCTTGAGAATCTCCACAGACACGGATCGTGGTGTTACCTGGGCTAAATCACTGGCACCATTTTACTACCTGTGTTTCCGCATTCTGTACAGGCACCCCGTCCTCGACTTACGACCACAATTGAGCCCAACAATTTATGTGGCTAAAGGAGACATCTTACGACCTTCCTTGCCACGGTTGTTTAGCAAAATCACTGCAGTAATGTTAGCTTAGTCACACGGTTGTTAAAGGAATCCGGCTTCCACATTGGCTTTGCCTGTCACACGGTCGCAAAAGGAGATCATGGGATCCCGGGACACTGTGACCATCATGGGTTCAGTTGCCAAGCATCTGAATTTTGATCCCGTGATCACGGGGATGCTTCAAATGGTTCTAAGTGTGAAAAACCGGTCATAAGTCACTTTCTTTCGTTGTAACTTTGAATGGTCACTGAACGAACTGTTGTAAGTCGAGAACTACCCGTACTTGAAGAAGCTTTTGAAAGGACTTCAAGGGCAGCCCCAGGTACAACATATTGTAGTCCAGACAGGAGGCCACCAGGGTCTAATTGACGGTGAACAGGGCTTCCCAAAAGGGCATTACAGGTTGTCTTCGGCTTACAATTATTTGTTTAGTGACCGTTCCAAGTTACAACGGCACCGAAAAATGTGACTTATGACCGGTTTTCGCACTATTTCACACCATGATCAAAATTTGGTTGTGTGATCAAAATTCGCTTGGCAACTGGCATGTATTTACGGCAGCGGCACTTTTCTGAGGTCACGGGATCACCGTTTGTGGCCTTCCAGGCAGACCTCTGACAAAATCAGTGGGAGGAACCCAGATTCGCTCAATGACCGATTCGCTTAACAACGGCAGCAGAAAAGATCATAAAACGGGTACAAAACTCCCGTTTACAACGGCCTGGCTTAGCAAAGAAAAATTCTGGCTCAAGTGCAGCCATGAAGTCGAGGATTGTCTGAATTCGCTTTATACATTGTCTGTTTTGGGCTCTCACTTGACGGGGTGGTATCACCCAGCCATCCAGTCAACTTTGACGAGATGGGCAGCCATAAAAAAAAATCGAATTAAAGGAATAAACAATTGAAAAATAAAAAAGTGAGGATTGTCCCGAGGCCCATAAATAGCTAATACAGTCCAGGTTATACCCTCTTCTGCCACTTAAAGCAGGCGGCCAGGCTTCTATCCAACAGCCCCTTTCCTCTCCTTAGTTACCTCATAAGCCAAATCTTTCTCCATAAATCCCAAGCATATAAAAGACTACGATAATCTCCGCTCACACCTGTGTGGTCCAGGTTGTCTTCCAGCCACCTCTTCGTCCCCTGATAGTTAAACTTGCCGCCTCCGGAGGCAAAGAACAGCAGGTTGTACCTGTGCAGAGAAGAGAATGAGGCAATGGGGACATTTCTAAGGGGAGAACGCGCATCCCACCGCCTTGCCTCGTGCGGGGGGGTTTTCCCTACCCCAAAGCCGATCCCGTTCTTACGCGGCGTGGGTCCTCTTGTACGTGTAGAGCCGGGAGAACAACCTGGCCAGTTCTAAGAGTACCGCGACCCCACTGCCATTGGAGTCAGCCCCGTGTGACAGCCACTGGAAGGGGAGGGAGGGGGGGGGGGGGTGTCTTTAGCCAGGGCTGAGCAGGGAGATATGGGAACTTAAGAGCAGCACCAAATAAAGGAGAATGTTTGTAGCTCAGGGATGACGTGAGGGGTCCTTGGTGGTCTCTGAGCTTGGTTGTTTCCTTGCAAACGTTTCATTACCCAAACTAGGTAACATCATCAGTGCTAGAAGGGCTTGTGGAGAGGAGGAGGAGGAAGATGAAGAGGAAGAAGAGGGGGAAGAAGGGGAAGGGGAAGAAGAAGAGGAAGAGAAGGAGGAGGAAGAGGAAGAGGAAGAAGAGGGGGAAGAAGGGAGGAAAGAGGAAGAGGGGGGAGGAAGAGAGGACAATGCTCTCTGAGCTTGGTTGTTTCCTTGCACACGTTTCATTACCCAAACTAGGTAACATCATCAGTGCTAGAAGGGTTTGTGGAGAGGAGGAGGAGGAGGAGGAGGAGGAAGAAGAAGAGGAGAGGAAGAAGAGGAAGAGGAAGAAGAGGGGGAAGAAGGGAGGAAAGAGGAAGAGGGAGGAGGAAGAGAAGACAATGCTCTTTGAGCTTGGTTGTTTCCTTGCACACGTTTCATTACCCTAACTAGGTAACATCATCAGTGCTAGTGCCATGGGGTTTATATTCAGACCCTTGACAACTGCCTCACATTTATGACGGTCGCACTGTCCCGCGGTCACATGATCCCCCTTTGAGACCTTCTGACAAGCAAAGTGAATGGGGAAGCCAGATTCACACTTAATAACCGTGTGTCCTAACTTAACAACCGCAAGTGATCCTCTTAACAAAGGTGGCGAGGAAAGTCGAACAATGGGGTGTCGTTCACTGAACAGCCGTCTCACTTAGCCGCATAAATTTTGGGCTCAGTTGTGGAGGACTACACCCGTATTGGTATACAAGTCAGAAATCCCGAAAAACGGAACAAGCATCACGCTGGGACGTGCAAAACGTTCTGTGCACAAACTATGCAGGGCTGGTTTTCGAGGGAGGATGTCCAGGTGTGAATGAGGCCCAGGAATTCCTTCTGGATATTTAGAATAGAATAGGAATAGAATAACAGGGTTGGAAGGGACCTTGGAGGTCATCTAGTCCAACCCCCTGCTCATCCAGAAACTCTATAAAATTTCAGACAAATGGCTGTTCAGTCTCTTCTTAAAATCTTCCAGTGTTGGAGCATCCACAACTTCTGGAGGCAAGTTGTTCCACTGGTTAATTGTTCTCTCAGTCAGGAAATTCCTCCTTAGTTCCAGGTTGCTTCTCTCCTTGATCAGTTCCCATCCTTTTTTTTTTTTAAACAAGTTTTATTAATTTTAAAGACAAACAAACCATCATTAACCATTAATACATGAACCTCTTTCCATTATAAATTTTACAAGTCAAATAAAACATTATTTTATACAATATAATTCTATTTTAGACCCTTTCCATATGAGCATACAAATATCTCTTATCCAATTTCTCTTTATTACTCTTTACTCTTATCCAATTTCACTATTATTATTTTTCTCTATATTTATCCAATTTATAATTATCATCTATTTCTCTCTGACTTGGTTACCATTATTCTCATTCTATATTCCTGCAAGGTTTTATTAATTCTCCCACATACATAAACACACAAAACACAAAAATATAAAAGATCTTTTAGGAAACCTCTCTCTACATGGACTTCAATTATATTCATGCTCATCTTACATGCCATTACCTATTTTATTTACCATTCTATGTCTTCTAAATTAGCTTCTCCATACATTTCACTCTTCTTAATTCTATCTTATTTAATTCATTTTAATTTAAGTCATTATATTTGTATCCTTTGTCCATTCTTTATTATCCATTTGTCTCATTCCCTATAGTAAAAAGAAAAAAGAGTTTCTCCTGAAATCACTAATCAGAGTATGATGCCTTTCTATCATCCCCCTAAATTAACATTTAAAATAACACCTAATACCCAATCTGATTCTGCTTGGTACATTCTATCTACTAATTTTTAAAAAAGAAAAATAATAAATCCAAAATGATTAAATACATTACTAAACATTTCAATATTTTAATCTCTTATTAACTCTTAAACCATTCTAATTTTCTATTTCTAATACAAATGCTACAGTACCATCTTATGTACCTTGCAGAATCTTTTTTTTTAAACAAATTATACATTACCCTTTGTCCCTAAAAAAAATTCCTCTTTTCCCATCTGGTTTCAAAGCTTTGTGGCTTTTCTCCACCTTTTCCCTTTCTTTCTTCTCCCACCAGGCCTTTCTACCCCCCCTTCTCCTAGCCTCTGCCTTGTTAGCTTCCCTTCTCTGTTGTGTTCCTTTTTTCTTTTGTTTTCTAGCATTATATTGATTTTGCATCTTATTTTTCTCTTTCTTGGGTGTTTTTTTAAATCTTAAGTCCTTCATTTTCCTTCCTCTCTTTCTCCTCTCTTTCTTAATTAAATTTTGAGATTCATCAAAGATGGCTTCTTCTTCTTCTTCTTTCTTCTTTCTTCTTCTTTCTTCTTTCTTCTTCTTCTTCTTCTTCTTCTTCTGTTGCTGCCTCCATCTGTTGTTGTGTTTGTTGATAAATAGCAAGCGCCATTTCTAAAAAGAGAAAAGCTTCCTTTACAGCGTCCTTGCCCTCTCTTTTTGTTTGTTCATATTCTTTTCTCAGTTCCTCAACGGAAAAAGCCATTATAAATCTTTTCTTTTCTTTTTTTTCCTCTTTCTTCTTATAACAACCAAGATGTTTCAAAAGTTAGAACAGTCCCAAAATCCCAAAGTCACCACTCAGTCCAAGCCAAAACAAAGTTCTCACTTTCTCTTCCTGGGGTAATATCAATCAAAAAAACGACCAAAAAGTTTTAACTTTCTATAAAAAGACAAGTTTCTCAATATCCATTTGTTGATTCCATAGGGAAGGAGAGTAAACTTTCCTTTCAGCACCTCAAAATTGCCGCTTATAGTTCTCTTCTGGAAAGTATCATTCAGAAAGCCATAATTTTCAGGATGTTAAATATATCTTAAAGTCCTGGGTCAGCCAAGAAAAACTTTCACTTAAAAAAAACTTTCTCCTCTTCCTCCTGTACATTCTTACCCAGCTGCCGGCTTCTTTGTGGCGGCCATTACGGACCGCCGCTGCACCGTCTTGAGAAAAGGGGGTTTTGCCAGCCGGGGAGGGGGTCTGCAACACCCCCAAACCCCTCTCCGGATCCCCCCTGTCTTCAGCCGCCCCTGCAGGGCAGCCTTAGCCTCCAAACCCGTCTGGATCGGAGGCACCAAAACGGCTAGCGCCGCAGGGATCGCGCAGTATCGCGAATCCCTGCCGCTAGCGAAGCCGACAAACCGGAAGTCAGTTCCCATCCTTATTGTTTCTTTGTCCTGCCCTCGGGGGCTTTGGAGAAGAGCTTGACTCCCTCTTCTTTGGGGCAGCCCCTGAGGTATTGAAACACTGCTAGCGTGTCATTTGTGTCCATGGAGGGGGGAAAAAAACCCAAATCAGGGCCCCCTCCAGGCAGAATCTTGCTTGGGATGGAGAAGCAGGAAAGAAACAAGGATTGGGGGTGGGGTGTGTGGATTTTCTTAGCAATGGTAACATGTGGGGAGCAAAGAGGCACAGAAGGACAGGGGTCATGCAGGGGAGCAGGGCAAGAACCCAAGCCAAGGTTATAAAATGGAACAAACATTAGTTAACCAATGTCTCGCTTAGCCCTGGAAATTTTGGACTCAATTGTGGTTGCAAACTGAGGACTACCTTTGGGTAACAGATTTCTGGGGAAAAGTATGCTGACTCAATCAGAATCCTGATTAAATTTATCAGATTTTATACGTGCATATAAGGGGTCCTTGGTATTCTCTGAGCTCGGTTGTTTTCTTGCCGATGTTTCATTACCCTAACTAGGTAGCATCCTCCTCCTTCCTCCTCTTCCCTCCCCTCCTCACAAATCTCACTCCCTTCTAGCACTGATGATGTTACCTAGTAAACATCTGCAAGAAAACAAGCAAGGACCCCTCATTTATAGAGCCTCGGGGGCGCAGTGGATAAAAGTACAGTACTGCAGGCTACTTCTGCTCACGGCTGGCTGCCTGAAATTTGGCAGTTCAAATCCCACCAGGCTCCAGGTTGACTCAGCCTTTCTGTCAGCCTTCAAGATGATCCCTTCTACATCTTTTGTGCTGCCTTGCATCTTTCTTACTGCTCCATCTTTCGGCTGTCATTAGTAACAGGGGGAGGGGGGAATTGGAGGGGAAGAAAGCTGGAGGTGTTACATTCCTATGCTGTAAATGGGAAGGAGGAGGGGGAGTATAAATTCCTGTTCTTAAGCTTCTATTTCCCTGCCTAGTCTTTCTATCCTTTGCGCAGCTGCAAAGTTTTGTCAAAATATGTCAAGGTCAACGGACAGAGGCCTCATCACCACCTGAAGATGCGCACATGATCATATTCAGAACTTTTAATTGGAAGAGTCTTTTGGACTTTGGGGGGTGGGAACAATTCCCAAAGTCCTTCCAAGGTGGGTAAAAGGAGGACCCAGATTGTTGGGGGAAATATGCTGACTCTGTAAACCGCTTAGAGAGGGCTGTGAAGCACTGTAAAGCGGTATATAAGTCTAAGTGCTATGGCTATTTCACCCGTGAGCTACAAATATCTTTCTTTATTGGTAGACGTGCATATAATGTGGGTTGAACAGCAAAGGCGGCCCAGCAAGCAAGTACTGGAGCGCATAACACCAGGCGTGTCTCTGGCAAGGCAAAAAAAATCACAAAACCGTGCCTCGCCTATTTTGGCCATGTCATGCGGAGGTAATCACCGGTGAAAGCAAATTATGCTTGGAAGAGTTAGCGGTGAAAGGAAACCAGCCTGCCAAAGAACACAGCGGCTGGACACCATCAAAGCTGACAGCAGCCTGAGCGTAGACAAAACTCAAAAAGGAGCAGTGCAAGATTGGAAGATGGGGGGAAGAGGCCCACAGAATAGCCAGGCATGAAATCATCGTCCGTGTGAGCCGTTCCTTCAACAGGCAGCTCAACTCAGAAAGGTCAGAGTGCCCAAGGATCTGCTGATCCACTTCTACAGAGGAACGATAAGAGTCTTGTCCTTTGGACTCTGGTTTGCCACAGCAACAAAACAGGACAGGTACAGACTTCAACAGATAGTTAGGACTGCAAGAGGAAAAAAATTGCAACCAGCCTCTTCCTGCCTTCCATTGAGGATAAACATCCAGTGGATAAAAGGTAGTCCTTGACTTAGGACATCATCACTTCTGGAAGTTTTTAAGAAGAGATTGGACAACCATTTGTCTGAAATGAGATAGGGTTTCCTGCTGGAGCAGAGGGGGTTGGACTAGAAGACCTCCAAGGTCCCTTCTAATTCTGATTTGATTCGATGCTATGCTATTCTTGTTTCTATTCTATCTTTGTTGTTAAGTGAGTTTTGTGCGTGGACTGCACGAACCAGAGAGGGCTGAGAAAATACCAGCATACCCCTCACATACTTGACATAAACCGTTTCAACTTTTCCCCTCAGGATGATGCTATAGGCAAAGTATGTCAAAACAACTAGACACAAAAGATAGTTTTTTTCCCCCTTGTGCCACCACTCTGTTGAACATCTAATTCCCACAGTACTGTCTTATGCCTAAGGATATTTATCCATGTAGCAGGACTGTATTGTTACTCTTCTTCTTCTCATCTTCTCATTTCCCTACTACCTTCTCCTATTAGTATCATAAGATTTATCACTTGTTTGCATCTTATGATTAATGAATTTAACTGTGATTTATGATCTCTGACTTATCGCTTTGTTATTTGTATGTAAACCGAGAGTTTATGCACTGGAGACAAATTCCTTGTGTGTCCAATCAGACCTGGCCAATAAAAAAATCTATTGTTTTTTAACCTATTTTACATATGTTTAAAATGATGAATGGTATTTTACACGAACCCTAAAATTTAAGAGGCTCTGGTCTGTTGCATCAAAAATATGCAAAATGAAGCTTTTTAAACGAAAGGTTTACTGTTCAGAGCACTGGCCATAAAACATTCTCTGACATCCAGCACACATGCCTGCAACAATGTAAAACAGCACTTACTAAAAACATATAGGTAGCTCAAATCAGTGAGCCAAGCTGCGTCATACTGAGAACGCCAAAACACAGACATTTGCCAGCAAGTCCTTACCGGTGCAACTCCAAAAGAGTCGTAATGAGCAACTAGTACAATGGTGGGCAGGTCTTCTCCTCCCAGGCCTGTCAGCCGCCCCTTGCAAGGAAAGAGGTAAAATAAGAGCTGCTGCAAAATCATCCCAGCCCGATCAGCACAAGATACATTTCTTCTTTCAGGTTGACATCTGTCTCACATAAAGGGCTTTAAACTTGCTGAAACTTGCTTCCTTTCCTGATTCCTGCCCTTAGTATGGTCTACTTTAGGCATGAAAGCCTACCTTGGGCCCATTCACCAGGAGGCATTGAATTCTAGTCCCACCTTAAGCATGAAAGCCAGCTGGATGTTCTTAGTTAAATCCAATAAGTAAATAAATACAAATATTAAAAATAAAACAATAAATACAAATATAATACAAGGAGGAAGGAATATTAAGTATGTTCACCGCCTTGAATTATTCACAAAAGTAATAAAGGTAGGGTAAAAAGTAATTTTTTTAAAAAAAATCTAGTAAAACTTCTTTAAAAAAAAAAAAAAAGAACTCTCCTCATACTTCTTGTATCTTCCCTAATAAAATCCTTAGCTGTGACCTTTGTTCTGCCAGCTCAACTAGGCCAGGGTGTTCGAAGAAGGCCAACCCCTCCCCTGGAAAGCTCTAATCCTTTCCCCCTGTTGCTTTGGCTTCAAAAATGAACCAGACTCCTTCCTTCTAGTTCAAGGGTCTTCAAACTTGGCAAGTTTTAAGACTTGTGGGACTTCAACTCCCACAATTTCTGAGCAAACGTGCTTGGAGGAGGATTTCTGGGAGTCGCAAGTCTTAAAGCTGTCAAGTTGGAAGACCCTTGGTCTAATTGCTCCTTAAAACTCAAGGGCCCTCGGAAACCATGGGCTCAGCACTCCGGCTGGCGTGCTTTTGAATGATATCAAAGCGGCTGAGCAGGGCTCAAAGGCAGGCGCTGGGGAGGTCCTGGGTTTGCAAATGGCAGGCAGGACCCCAGCATAGGGTGGGGGGGTGGGGGGTGGGGACACCGTGTCCAAAAAAACTCCAAAACTCACTTCTATACTTGTGATGAGCCAATCGTTGACGGCTTTACTCTGAGCTCCGCTGGTCACCATCTGGAAGCCATTGGCCGTTGCAGTGTGCAAAAGAACTAGGAAGGAAAAAAACAGGGTTTAAAAGACAGGAGTTAATACAGCTGGTCCTTGAACTTGCAGCCATTCGTTTCAGTGATCATTCAAAGTTACAACGGCACTGGAAAAAGGGATTTAGACGACCGTTGCCCCATCTCCCATGATCACGAGATCAAAATTTGGAGGCTTGGCAACGGACTCGTATTTATGACGGTTGCACTGTCTTGGGGTCCTGTGATCCCCTTTTGCGACCTTCTGACAAGCAAAGTCAAAGGGGAAGCCAGATTCGCTTAACATCCGTGTTAACTAACTGAATAACTGCAGTGTGGTTTACTTAATAATTGTGGCAAGCAAGGTCCTAGAATGGGACACAGCGGCCTTAAGAATTGTCTCGCCTAGCAACAGAAAGTTGTGGAACTCAATTGTGGTCGTAAATCAAGGACCACCTGCACTGACACTCCAGCAATTGGTACAGTAGTCCTTGACTTACAACAGTTCCCTTCAGGACTGTTCGAAGTTACAACAGCACCGAAAAAAGTGACTTAGGACCGTTTTTCACACTTATGACTGTTGCAGCATCACGTGAGTTACATTCGGATGCTTGACAACAGATTCGTATTTACGACGGTCGCAGTGATCACCTGTGACCTTCTGACAGGCAAAGTCAATGGGAAAATCAGATTCACTGAACAACGGGGTTACTAATTCAACAACTGCAGTGATTCACTTAACAGATGTGGCCAGGAAAGTCAAAAAAAATGGGGCAAAACTCACTTAACCAATGTCTTCATTTAGCAACATAAATGTTGGGCTCAACTGTGGTCATAACTCGAGGACTACCTGTACTCAGATTATGCCAAAGAAAGGCAAGCATACAGAATACAGAAAGCCATCCTGGGCCTTTAGTGTTAGTGACTTGTCTGTTAACTCAGCCTGAAACTAATTGGTGATTAGAGATAACAGAGAGGAAATCGGTCTTTTGATTACTCCTAGAACTGTTTGATATTAAAATAACTGCCCCTCAATTCAAACAGGTATTTGGATCATTGATTGTATAATTTGGGGAGCTGGATTATTTCGGTTTTAGTTCTAAAACTAAATCGTTAAACAAGTATTCCTCAGAAGGGTAATCAACCAAATGGCAAGAAAAGAGTTATTCCCGGCAATCAGATGAGGACAAATGAATCAAAGGAGACGTATTCTTGATTCTTGATGAATGTATTTTATTTTTTCTTATGTACATTGAGAGCATACACACAAAAGACAAATTCCTTGTGTGCCAATCACACTTGGCCAATAAAGAATTCTATTCTATTCTATTCTATTCTATTCTGTTCTGTTCTATTCTATTCTGTTCTGTTCTATATTCCCATATCTATTCTGTTCTGTTTGCTATTCTGTTTTCTATTCTGTTCTGTTCTATTCTATTCTGTTTTCTATTCTATCCTTTCTATTCTGTTGTCTATTCTATTTTCTATTCTGTTTTCTATTCTATGTTTTATTCTATTATATTCTATTAGCGAATTTGTAGCACTGAGACTTATGCTGGCTCTACGACCTGAAATAAAGAAACTGAATTGAACCCAGATTTGGCAAAGGGTGTATTTAGTGATCTATTGGATGCCAACAGTGGGCACAGTCCATGCCAGGAAAGCTAAACTGGCACCCTGAATCACATATATTTTGCAGCTGCCCTGCCAACCTCCAGCAACATTTATTTACAATACAGGTAAGTCCTCAACTTACGACCACAATTGAGACCAACATTTATGTTGTTAAATGAGTTTTGCTCCATTTTACGACTTTGGTTGCCACATTTGTTAAGCAAATCGATTGTTAAATTAGTAACAGGGTTAAGAGTCTGCTTTCCACACTGACTTTGCTTGTCGGAAGGTCGCAAAAGGGGAACACCTGAGTCTGGGACGCTGCAACCATCATAAATATGAATCCATTGTCAAGCATCTGCATGTAAAACACGGGACAGTGGGGATGCTACAACAGTCTAAGTGTGAAAAATGGTCGTAAGTCACTTTTTCAGGGCCGTTGTAAGTTCAAATGGTCACTAAGCAAACTTAACAAATAACAGATAATCAGAGTTGGAAGGGACCTTGTAGGTCATCTAGTCCAACCCCCTGTTCAAGTAGGAGACCCTACACCATTTCTGACAGATGACAGTCCAGTCTCTTCTTGAAAGCCTCCAGGGATGAAGCTCCCACAACTTCTAAGGGCAACTTCTGTTCCATGGGTGGATTGTTCTCCTTGTCAGAAAGTTTCTCCTTTTTTCCAGGTTGAATCTCTCCTGGATCAGTTTCCATCCATTATTCCTTGTCTGGCTTTCGGGTGCCTTGGAAAATAGCTTGAAACCTTCCTCTCTGGGGCAGCCCCTCAAATACTGGAAGACTGCTATCATGTCTCCCCTGGTCCTTCTCTTCACTAGACTAGCCAGGCCCTGTTCCTGCAACTGTTCATCATATGTTTTAGTCTCAGGTCCCCTAATTTTTGTAAGTTAAGGGCTACACCTGTATTTGTCCATCATCTGAAACCCCAATTAGTCGCTTACAGCTTACAGAGTTCCCATTTAGTAAAAAGGGAGCCTAGTGATTAATTAAGCTAACATCTCCACTCTTGTCCCCTTCAGTGAGGGGTTTCTATGTTCACAGCCATTAAAAGATTAAGCACATTGATCTATCCTGTACATTACCTTACTTGGTTAACTTTGAAACTGCACAGGAAAGAAGTCAGAAATAGGCTACGCTATCAGAATATTTTTGTATTTTCGTCTCCCATATCATAGGTAGATAGATATTTGAAGTCTACTCCAGGGCTTTTCAATCCTGGGAACCCTAAAATATATGGTCTTCAACTCCCAGTATTCCCCAATTGGCATTTGTGGGCTTCCACTCCCAGAATTCCCCAGCCAGCATCCCCTAATGAGAGTTAAAGTCCACAAATGCTGGCTGGGGAGTTCTGGGAGTTGAAGTCCACGTATCTTAAATTTGCCAAATATTGAAAACACTGCTCTATGCCATCTAGAGTACCTGGTTTCTGTTTTAAAGATAATGATATAAAAAAAAACAAAAGCAATTTGATGAATGTACTTGCCCTTGGTACCCATAACCATGCTTGAAAATCAGTCATCTTTCCAATTTGTTGATTTAACGTGCTATTTTTCTGTCAAAATACATATCCTGTTCATTATCTACATATTATGTCATTAATGTACATAGAGTTACGCTGCTCAGATTGACTCAATAGTGAGATGGGGGCGGGATATAAATTTAATAATAAACAATAACCCGTGGAGGTACAATAAAGTTGCCCAGGGAACAATTAGTGACAAATAAAAGGGTGCAACAGAATCCAGTATCAATGTTTGGTTCAATTGTGGTTGTAAGTCGAGGACTACCTGTATTTTTTAATTATTATTTTAGTTTTGTTTTTTTAATTTGTATTTTTGTCTCAAGGTAGTCCTGAGCTGCCGATACACCTTTCGGAGAGGTCCACCCCAGGGGGGCAAGGCGATCCTGGGAAGCCCAACCAAACTTCGCAAAATACTGACCTTCGGCAGCCGAGGCCGTGCCCTGCGAGGTCGAAGCGGCCTGGGTCTGCTCATAGATGGAGAGCAGCTCATCGTCTTCCTTGGCAAAGTAGACGGGCACAATGGTCTCCATGGCCAACATCTCCGGCTCAATCTCCATGAATTGCTTCGGGCGAGAAGAACAGGGAGTCAACCTCAGCATGGCAAAGAAGGGTAAACTAAGGCTTATCGTCGCAGGATTGGAGTGGGAAGAAGGTCATTCGAGGCCGACCTTCTGAAGATTGCAGGGTCCGCTACCCCAGTTTTTTTCTCAAAACTTGGCCACTTGAAGAGGAGTGGACTTCAATTCCCGGAATTCCGCAGCCAGCCAATCAATTTGGGGCATTGAAATTCATCCGTCTTAAAGTGGCCAAGCTTAAGAAATATCCCACGTGTATCGTTCCCGACACATGGTAGGATCCAGCCTCTTATCAGAAAACTTCCAGTGAAAGAGAAAAGCACTCCGTATAGCACTCCGTTCCACTGATTGACAGTTCTGATTGACTGGCCCCTTGCAAAAGAACCCATTACATTTATGGAGGAACTAGCTTGATACCCGTGCTTCGCTCCAAAACTATGTGGTTGGGCTTAGTTTTGGGGGAAGAAAATAAGAGTGGGGGGGGGATTGTGCCTCTGCCTACCAACATCCATCGGTATTCATCTGGCTAGCGTCCTGCCAGTGTGTGAGTTGAGGGCTGTTTGGAAACTGAAACAGTATTTGCTGTGTGAGCAAGACAGCAAGGAACCTGGGCGTGGTTTAGCTCAACTGTTCAGTACGACAGCTGCTTGGTACGGTGAAACTAAAACTGAAACTCTTCTCCTCTGCTTGTGTTTTGTATTTGGAAGAGATTTCTTTTCAGGTGGGGAGGGGGAGTAGAACTCCTTAGCATCAGAGCGTGTTAATAATTATCATATAGGAAACACTAACGCTCTGATGGTCATTTCGAAAAATCCTTTCTTTAGTGAGCACCTAGAAGCCAAAAAGAACACACATGCCAAATATCAAGTTTGTGGGCTTTACGGTTCTGGAGATTTTGTGATGATGCTGAGCGGTATTTCACTTTTATATATATAGAGATTATAATGCAGATTGATGTTTAACTCTTAGAAAAACAGGATTGTATTACCGCATTTATTTCTGTGTGATAAATGCGGAAGCAAGGGGATGCAATGTACAGGTAGTCCTCGACTTACAACCATTCATTTAGCAACCGTTCAGTTACAACAGCACTGAAAAAAGGGACTTAGGACTGTTTTTCACACTTACGACCGTTGCAGCATCCCCAGGGTCCTGGGATCAACATTAGATGCTTGGCAACCTACTCATATTTATGACGGTTGCAGGGTCCCAGAGTCACACGATCCCCTTTTGCGACCAAGCAAAGCGAATGGGGAAGCCAGATTCACTTAACAGCGTTACTAACTTAACAACTGCAATGATTGACTTACCGTATTTTCCCGAGTATAAGACGCATTTTTTTCCACCCCCAAAGGGGGATGGAAATATCTTATACACCAAATGGTGCTGAAGCCTCCATTCCCCCGCTGCCGCCGCCCCCGAACTTCGACCTCTGCCTCCCAGCAATTTGCCTCCTTGCAGCAAACAGCCTGTTTCAGCTTCAGCACAGCCTGATGAGCCCAAGCAGCCGATTGTCGGTTGGATCGGTCTCCCGGCGATCAGCTGTTTTAGGCTGTAGGGATTGCCTTCGCCTGTTGCAGCCTCCGTGTGCCCCATTTTCGTCTTCCGCACCCCAGTTTTAAATGGGGAGCCTTGCTCACCACTACAGTTAGCCTTCAACTTACAAGCGTTCATTTAGCGACCCTTCAGTTGCAACGGCTCTAAAAAAAAAATCGACTTACGACCTGTCCTCAACCAATTTTGCGACCTTCCTTGCCACATTTGTTAAGGGAATCGTGGCAGCTGTTAGGAACACGGTTGTTAAGCGAATCTGGCTTCCCCCCATTGACTCTGCTTGTCAGAATTGTTGCTAAAGGGGATCACGTGACCCCCGGGAACATGCAACCGTCATAAATGAGAGTCAATTGCAAAAGGTCCAAAGTTTAGTCCCGTGACAGTGGGGATGCTGCGACAATCTTATGGGTGAAAACTGGTCATAAGTCACTTTTTTCAGCGCTGTTGTAACTTAGAACAGTCACTAAATGAACTGTTGCAAGTCGAGGACTACCAGTCTTATGAAGGAAACCAGCCTGGTGACGTGGCTCAAACATCAGGCAGAGATGACTGGATCTTGTTCAAACAAAAGATGCGTCAGATGGCTTTACATGCGGCAGACGGCTACACCGCAGGAGGAGGGTACAAATGCCGGACATAAGATTTAGCCCCTCCTGCCACCCTCGGTCATAACAGGAGACTCACCCGGATGATATCCTGAGGCACCGATGCCATGTTGTGCGGCAGGATGATCACCACGGCGCCGGCCGACTGGCGAAGAGCTTTCTGATACTGTTCATAGGAGAAGTCCATCAACCGGATCATCACACAGCGGCGGCTTAGCACATCTGCCTCTACGGTGCGCGCCTCGGTGTTTAACACAGCGTTCCGGGTGCCTGTCAAAAGGAGAGGAGGGGCTTAGCGACCTGGGATCTTGGATCCACAGAATAGCAACAGCAATAGCACTTAGACTTATGCACCACTTTTACAGCCCCTCTCTAAGCGGTTTACAGAGTCAGCCTCTTGCCCCCAACAATCTGGGTCCTCGTTTGACCGACCTCGGAAGGACGGAAGGCTGAGTCAACCTTGAGCCTGGTTGAGATTTGAACTGCCCAATTGCAGGCAGCTGGCAGTCAGCAGAAGTGGCCTTCAGCACAGCCCTCTAACCACTACGCCACCGTGGCTCATAGAAACTGAGCTTTTAGAAGAAGACCGCAGCTTTTGGGCTGGGACGGGCAATTCCTTTTCCCAAGGGGTCACATGAGGAACTGGGACTGTTGTGGAGGGCTGAACCAATAAGGCTGCAAAGGTGCGTGTCCATGCAGGGATGCATATATGTAAATTGACCCCCAAACCCTCCTCCCCCCCCAAAAAAAACTGTCAAAGCAAAGCAGACACAGACAGCCAAAGGGCTGGATGTCACATAGAGGCTGTAAAATGCTCAAATCTGCTCTTACGGGATTTTACTGCAATTGATGTACCTTGTGCTCTGGTTTGTAGGACTTGCAAATATGTATGGAATTGGATTTTCAATTATCCCAGTTAGTCAGGGGCCTGTGTAAATAGAAAGGTCTCACAGCCATATGAAAGGGGCTTTCCCCCAGGCTTAGAGGCTTAAGAGCCTTGGTGGTACAGTGGTTAGAGTGCTGTACTGCAGGCCGCTTCGGCTGACTGCCTGCAAATTGGCAGTTCAAATCTCACCAGGCTCAAGGTTGACTCAGCCTTCCGTCCTTCCGAGGTCAGTAAAATGAGGACCCAGATTGTTGGGGGCAAGAGGCTGACCGCTTAGAGAGACTTTAGAGTTCTATTGCTATTAGAAGCAGTGGGGAGGTATGTTGGGATACAAGGGTATAATGGTATGTGGGAGACAGAAGAGCCACAACCAGACAATGGTCTGAAGGAAGAAAAGGGGAGACAGCGTCGCAGAAGGGATCCTCCCTAGTTTTCCAGAGAGCACAGGCAGTCCTCAACTTACAGCAGTTCGTTTAGTGACCATTCAAAGTTACAACGGCATTGAAAAATGTGACTTGTGACCATTTTTCACAGGTGTGGCCTTCGCAGCATCCCTATGGTCATGTGATCAAAATTCAGGTCCTGGGCAGCTGGTTCATATTTATGACTGTAGTGGTGTCGCAGGGCCAGGTGACCCCCTTTTGCGAACTTCTCACCAGGGGGAAGCCAGATTCACGCAACAACCAGGTGACTAACTCATCCACGGCAATGATTCACTTAATGACTGCGGCAAGAAAGGTCATAAAATGGGGCACAGCTCACTTAACACAATAAATTTTGGGCTCAATGGTGGCCTTAAGCCAAGGACGTAAAAGCAAGGGATGGGAAGGTTAGCTTCAGACTTGCAAGATTCTGTCAACCTTATAATACAGATAGTACTCGACTTAACAATCCTTCATTCAGTGAAGCTACAAAGGCAAAGAACAGGGACTTAGAACCAGTCCTCGCATTTACAACCGTTGCAGCATGTGATTAAAAATCAGGCACTCGACAACTGGCATGTATTTATGACAGAGTTGCACTGTAATCACCATTTGTAATTTTCCCAGCCTGCTTCCAACAAGCGAAGTCAATGGGGGAAATCAGATTCACGTAACAATTGTGGCAATTTACTTAACTGTTTAAAAAAGGGGGTTAGCATTAGGCCAGGGGATTCCAACCTTGGCAACTTTAAGACTTGTGGACTTCAACTCCCAGA
>NW_020717082.1:215747-238575 GCF_900518725.1 Notechis scutatus | reverse complement strand
GCTGGCTGAGGAATTCTGGGAGTTGAAGTCCACAAGTCTTAAAGTTGCCAAGGTTGGAGACCCCTGCATTAGGCAACATACTTTTCAACTGCCTTATTTAGCAAGTTTTGGGCTGAATGGTGGTTGGGAGATCTGTAGGGACACAGCTCATTTTCAGGGTCACATTTCTTGTCTGAAGGGCCTTGAAGGGCTAACATTGACACTGTCCTCAATGCTGTGGTTTTACTTTCTCTTGGTTTTAAAATCAGGAAGTGGTACCATCTTTTTGTCTAACATATGCCACCAACCTGCAGGAAAAAAATTGTATCTTTCTTCCCATAAGGCTGACAGTGTTCCAATATTTGAGGGGCTGCCACAAAGTGGAGGGGGGTCAGCTTAATTTCCAAAGCCCCTGAAGGCAGGACAAGAAACAATGGATGGAAACTAATCCAGGAGAGAGGAAGCAACCTGGAATTAAGGAGAAATTTCCTAATAGTGAGGACAATTAACCAGTGGAACAGCTTGCCTTCAGATGTTGTGGCTGCTCCGTCACTGGAGGTTTTTAAGAAGAGACTGGACAGCCGTTTGTCTAAAATGATATAGGGTCTCCCAATTTGAGCAGGGGGCTGGACTAAAGGACCTCCAAGGTCCCTTCCAACTCTGTTACTCCTTAACAAGGGTGTGGCTGGATCAGTCCTATCTGCTTACGTGAGTGTTTTGAAGGATGCGTTAAAAGAGAGCCCAACTAACAGAGGATATGAAGTAGCTATTTCAGTTATTTCAGCTGAAAAAGCTTCTTGGGTGAGAAGCGAAATGTCTTCAAAGAAAAACCAGAAAGTCCAGTTGCCTCTTGAAAAAGCACCTCAGGAAAGTATTAGCCTATAATAATGAGATAGCGATATATGTATAGAATAGGTGTGTGTATATGACATAAATCAAAGGCTATGGAAAAAAAAGATCTTGCAAACTGTAAAAATAAGAATGCTTTTAACTTTTCTTCCTTCTTTTTCTTTCTTTTTTCTTTCTTTTCAATCTTTTCTTTTCTTTCTTTTCTTCCTTCTTTTTTTTCTCTCTCGTTTATTTGTGTATGTATCGTTGGTTGTTTTTAATTGTAAAAACTAATAAACTGTTTAAAAGAAAAAAGAAAAGAAAAAGCACCTCAGAATTGTTCTGTTCTCAACAGTGCTAAAACTGTGTTGAAGAGCTATCACAAACTGGCTGACACACACAGAACAGCAGAGGTGAACTAGGAAAAAATCAGGCGAGGTGGTAGAGACACCTCCAGGTGGTATCTAAATAAATTTCAGCATGAAAAAAACCTAAATACTGCTTTTGAAAAGAGGGAAAAATGAAAACTAGGCAGCACTGACAAGGTATATAAGTTAGGCATGGTATGTGTGTGTTTACGTTGTTTTTCTGCATTTCAACATATATATTATCTCCTCCCTTTTCCCTTTGGAATCCAAACTACTGGAGGGAGGAGCTCATTAACAGATTTTAATTGGGGAGGAGGAGATCTTTAGAGATTTCCCACATTTATTACAGCAACTGAGAGAGGGAGTGAGAATATGGCACCTTTTCTTCCACTAGATTTGATATTACAGCTCATGTTACTTTCAATTTGTCCAGTTTATTAACAGCCAGGCACACAGATCTGAAAGTATACTTTTTTTAAGCCCCCCCCCCCCCCCAAATGGGGATGTGGCACTTTGGAGGTGACTGAAAGAGCATAGGACTGAGTCTGCCTCCTTCCTGCGTGCACTTTGATCCCCCACTCTGCATTCTGGTTAGCTTTAATCGAATTTTATATTTATGATGCTTATTTACTGCTTTAGTGTTTCATGTAATTGAATGCCTGTAAGCCGGCACGTTTAATAAATGCCAGGTGTACTTTTTCAAACAGCGGTATTCCTGTGTTAATAAGAAACCCACATACCGGAAGAGCCATTCAGAAAGGGCCAGAATTTCTGGCCTTTCTTCTCATATGAGATTAAATGGGCGCAGAATGCACTGCAAGAGATTGGAAGGTGTAACATATGCCCCACGCCAATCTGAAGTGTCCAACAGAAACTGGGCAGATCCCACTCCTGAATAAGTAACAGATAGTCCTCGACTTACAACCACGGTTGAGTCCAAAATTTGTCATTAAACGAGACACTTAAGTGAGTTTTCCCCCATTTTACAACCTTTCTTGCCACAGTTAAGGGAATCAGTGCCGTTAAGTTAGTAACACGGTTGTTAAGTGAATCCGGTTTCCTCAATGACTTGGCTTGTCAGGTCGCAAAAGGTGATCACGTGTACCCTGAGACTGTCATAAATATGAACCAGTTGACATGCCTCTGAAATTTTGTGGTGTGACTCTGGGGATGCTGCAATAGTTGGAAGTGTGAAAAATGGTCCCAGGTCACTGTTTCCATTGCTGTTGTAACTTTGAACGGTCACTAAATGAACTGTTGAAAGTTGAGGACTACCTACATTACCAAGACTGTCAATGGGGTATTGTGATGTGCGTTTGCAGGGCAGCTTATAACAGCAGTGAGGAAATATGGCTTTTAAATTACTACAGAGAATTAGTTACACAAACCACCGCTGTACTGGGCTGGGCCATAGATTAAAGCAGTGTTATGATAGCCTTTAATAACAGGTAGTAAACCACAGGCAGAGATAAAGAACAGCCCTGGGCAATTATTTTAAGAAATTGTTTTCTACCCGAGTTTTGAAGCTCCTTAATACTCCTTAAGTCTTTGGGAGGCTCAGCAACCATTCAGTTATGAGGGACTAAGCAACCACCCAGCATTTACAGCCATTTAGAATACAGAATATAGAATAACAGAGTTGGAAGGGACCTTGGAGGTCTTCCAGTCGAACCCCCTGCTCAGGCAGGAGGCCCTATACCCATGAGGGCAAACCTATGGCACACATGCTGGAAGTGGCACGCAGAGCCCTTTTGGCCAGCCTGGAACTGATCCACTGCACATGCGCACACACTCCCTGTCAGCTGATTGCTGGGTATCAGCTGCGCATGCACGGGGGGAGATGCACACGCATGCGCGGGTAGGTTTTGCGTACATTGTATTATGGGTGCAGGCACACACGTGTGCTCACTTTCAACATGCCAACGACGAAAAGGTTAGCCATCGCTGCCCTATATACCACTTCAGACAAATGGTTGTCCAATCTCTTCTTAAAAACTTCCAGTGTTGGAGCATTCACAACTTTTGGAGGCAAGTTGTCCCACTGGTTGACCCCACCCCACCCTTCTTCTTTGTGGCAATTCCTGAGATATCGGAACACTGCCATGATGTCACCCCTAGCCCTTCTTTTCATTAAACTAGACATACCCAATTCCAGGAACTATTCTTCTTGCAGTCTCCCTCAGTTACGTGATCAAAAGTGTACCACATTTTGGCTGGAAACCAGAGTTTAGTGCCAGTTTCCAGCCAAAAACATGCATGACTATGGAGATTCCCAGTCAGGAAACTGCACCCAGAGAGGCAAACTGGACTTTCTGGCTTTTCTTTCAAGACGTTTCGCTTCTTCAGAACTGAAGCACCTTTGGGACATGCATGGCAGACGAAGGATCTGCTTACAGCCATTGCGTTCGCTTAATAACCACTACAAAAAAAAAAATTGTAAAATCGGTCACGGTCATATGATGACTCGCTTAATGACTGGCATGACTTACAATTGTAATTTCAGGCTCAATTATGTTGTAAATCGAGGACTACCTACATGGACAAGGATCTGACAGAGAGTCTGCAAAAGGGAATATTTGAGGACACAACGCGCCATAATTGTAGCTTGTGCGCAGCCGCCTTCATCTCCCCTATGCAATGCTACAAGAACGTTGAATTACATCACAGCGTAATGCACTGTTGCAACATCCCACTACTGAAGTAGAGCCATTTCTTAATATTAGAATACTTTCTCAGGCTAGCTGTCTCTCCCTGTAGTAAGAAGCTACTTTAAGTTACTCTGCTGTTCTTGCTTTAAACTTAGGTAGCTACTTTGGCGTAAAGGTAGCCCTCTATTTATAACCATTTGCTTAGAGACCATTACAACAGCACTGAAAAAAGGGACTTAAGAGCTGTTTTTCACACTTACGACCGCTGCAGCATCCCCATGGTCACATAATCAAGATTTGGACAGTTGGCAACCGGCTCGTATTTATGACGGTTGCAATCTCTCCGGGATCACGTGATCTCCTTCTGCAACCTTCTGATAAGCAAAGTCAATAGGGAAGCCGGATTCACTTAACAACTGCGTTACTAACTTAACAACTGCAGGGATTCACTTAAAAACCACGGCAAGAGAGGTCATAAAATGGGACAAAAGTAATTTAACTATCTTGCTTAGCAACAGAATATTTGTGTTCAACTGTGGTCATACGTTGAGGACTACCTCTATTTTATGCCCATTTTATTCTACTACAAATCTATATGGTGGCGAGGAGTCAAAAATGACTTGCTGCACTAAACAATCAATTTTTACAACAGGCCAGGATTACTTAGTGCTTTTGCCTCTCTGACTCATCCCAAAACAGCAAGCTCTCTGTAAATAAGATAAATGCTTTACAAAATTATGGGGTGGGGGGAATAAGATTCCAATAGAAGAGCAGAGACAGACATTCCAACAATGAAAGAAATTTCAATAAGAGAAAAAAAAATCCAGGTCGTATCATAGCTTCAAGGGCACCTGGATTTTTTGAATGGGTACGGAGAGATGGTTTCAACACAGACCCTTCACATACCAAATTTCCCCCAACTTCTGACAATCCTGCTTAAGGTGCAGGAGAGGAGTCCATTGACCAAACAGTCTCTCCTACGTTGCTAAGATTGAATCCCGGCATTGTCAATGAGGCTGCATTAGGTAGGGCCTTTGTCCAGACTTTGCAGAAATTCCAGCCAAAGGGTGGACCCAGCCAGATAAACCCAGATGAGGTAAACAGCTGTGTCATACTTGCCCCTCCACTCCTCTCCCTTCCCCGAGGGCTCCTTGGCAGACCCACACCCATAAAGGAGAATATTCGTAACTCGGGGCTGAAATGAGGGGTCCTTGGTCTTCTTTGAGCTTAGTTGTTTTCTTACAGATGTTTCCTTACTCCAATTAAGTAAAATAATTGTGTGATGACAACTGGTTTGGGTCATGAAATGTCTGCCTTCTACTAGCCTTAAAGAGGAGGAATGTGGGGTTCTTTGGTGCTCTTTGAGCTTGTTTTCTTGCAGGCATTTCATGACCCAAACTAGACAACATCACCAATGCTAGAAGGGAGAGTGGATTTGGTGGTGGAGGACGATGACTGTGGGGTCTTTGGTGCTCTCTGAGCTTGGTTTTTTTTTTTTTTTTTTGCAGGCATTTCATGACCCAAACTAGGAAACACCACCAGCCACTAGTATATAAAATGACAGCAATCCCTTACTAGTACTGATGTTACCTAGGTTGGTCATGAAACGTCTGCAAGGAAACAACCGAGCTCAGAGGGCATCAACGACTCCACAGTCATCCTCTCCACCAAATCCGCCCCTTTTCTAGTGCTGATGTTACCTAGGTGGGTCATTAAACCTTGGCAAGAAAACCACCAAGCTCAAAAAGCACCAAGGACCCCACAGGCATTGTCATCCTTCTCCACCCACCACACTGATGAAGTTACCTAGGTGGGTAATAAAACGTCAGCAAGAAAACAACCAAGCTCAGAGAGCATCAAGCAGCCCACAGCCCTCCTCCTCCTCCTCCCTGTAAATCCCACACTCTTCCAGCACTGATTAGGTTACCTAGGTGGGTCATGAAACATCTACAAGAAAAGAACCAAGCTCAGTCCTCCTCCTCTTCACAAATCCAACTCCCTTCTACCACGGATGACGTTACCTAGGTGGGTTATGAAACGTCTCAAGTTCAGAAGGCGCTACAGTTCTCCTCCTCTCTGCAAACCCCATCCCCTTCCTTACCCTGATGATGTTACTTCGTTTGAGTCGTGAAACGTCTGCAAGAAATCAAACCAAGCTCAGAGGGCACCAAGGATCCCTCCCCCACCCACCAGCCGGTCTATTTGGGGGGCTGCTGTCCCCAATGAAGCTCTTTTGGATTTCAGGGCCATTTGCCCCAAGGAGGGAAACCTCCTGGAAGGCTTATGATGGAGGGGGGTGTCCTATATCAAAATGAGAGGGTGCCTTCAGGCTGGGGAAAAGGGAGGCGCCCATGGATCAGCTGCTGCCCCCCACTTCTTGTTACGTTAGCCAAGGCGAAGCTAGGGAGGGGAAACGAGGGATCTTTATTGCAAAAGGCTTCTCGAAAGCCAGGCCTCCATCCCATCCCCGGGGGGGGGGGCTTCTCGGGGCCCGGATCCGCCTACAGGCGGGGGCTGGATTCCAACTCCCATCGTCCCCAGCCCCGGTGGCGGCGGATGGGAGCTGGAGTCCGGCGCTTGGTTGAGGTGTGTGGTGGTGTCCTGAAGAGGGACGGGAAGTCGTCGTCCCCCCCCGCCTCACTCACTGACCGTAGGGCTGGCCCCCGAGCTCATACTGCTGCATGCGGTAGACGGTGAACTCGTGGGCGGCCGAAGCCGGCGGCGGGCCCAGCAGCAACAGCAGGACGGCGGGCAGCACCAGCAGGAAGCTGAGCGGCAGGCACGAGGCCTTCAGCAGCACCGAGCCCAGCACTTCCTCGCCGGCCTCTTCCAGCATGACGGCGGCGGCGGCTCCCGGGCGCGAAGGGACGAGAAGAAACACCTCAGCCGGAGAAGGGGCGCGGAGCACGCCGGGAAGTGGAGTCCGCCGGCCTGGCGCCGCCTCCTCCTCCTCCTCCGCGCGAGGCCCTCTGGGAAACGGGGAGGTGGTCACGCGCCTCCCCTCAACCGCCTTCCTCTCCGGCGCAAGGCATGGTGGGAGACGGAGGCTCTTCTCCTCCTCCTCCTCCCCTCTTTCTGAGGCGTTTCTCCGACCTTCTTCTTCGCCTTTCTGCGGTTTTTTTTAAAGTCGTTGCGTTAACGCTCCGTAGGAGAGAGAGAGAGGAGGAGAAAAAGATTCAATGGAATTTTGTCTCCCTTCATTCCAGAGGAGAGAGAGAGAAAGTGAACGAGCGCTTAATAAGGCATGCTGGGAAATGGAGTTTTTCTCCGCCTACACGCCCTGATTCTTTCGCCGTTGGGTGGGGGGGCGGAATCGTCTTTGAGACATGCGCGTAGCCCCGCGGCATGGGAGACCTGCGCAGGGCAGGTCGGGGGATTTTAGGGGGTTTTTTTTTTTTTTTTTTGGCCCTAGTGCGCAAGGCACGACGGGAAATAGAACTCTCGCCTACCCTTAAGCGGTGTTCAGACCCCGCCATTGAGTTGGGGCCAAAGGTTGCTGGGAAGCTTCTCTCGCGTTGGTTGATGGGAAAAAGAGGCTGTAGAGATATAGGGATTATTAACACACTTAGTGATTTCGGTAATTCCTTAATATTTTAAATATGCGTCCATTCAATCACTCTTATTTGCAGTTCTTTATATTTCAAGCTTCTGAAAACACTTAGTCCATAATGGCGTCTGCAATGCAAGCTAGAAAATTTAGTGAGAATTGTCATCCTTGCATCCATAGTGATAACTAGAAGACCATAGATATATGTCAAAGAAGAGACATGCAGATCCTAAAATTCCGGGATCCTTTTCAGATTTTTTTTTCATGATTTCTCAATTGTACAGTACAGTACTATATTGTTTTATCCAAGTTGATTTTCATAATTGGAAATGTTGCACTTCGCTTCCCAGAATGCCCCAGTCAGCATCTAGGCATTAAGAGTTGTTAACCTAATCCTACGTAGCTTTTTCTCTGGTAATATCACACTACTAACCAGAGCATACAAAACATTTGCTAAACCAATACTCGAATACAGCTCATCAGTCTGGAACCCACATTACATATCTGATATTAGCACAATTGAGAAAGTCCAGAAATATTTCACAAGAAGAGTTCTCCACTCTTCTACTCGTTGTAGAATACCTTATGCCACCAGACTTGAAATTCTAGAACTAGAAAACCTTGAATTACGCCGTCTTCGGTCTGACTTAAGCATGGTATATAAAATCATACATTGCAATGTCCTACCTGTCAATGAATACTTCAGCTTCAACCATAACAACACAAGAGCACACAATAGATACAAACTCAAAGTAAACCGCACCAAACTTGATTGCAGGAAATACGACTTCAGCAATAGAGTGGTCAATGTCTGGAATACTCTACCCGACTCTGTAGTCTCTTCCCCAAACCCCAAAAACTTTAACCTTAGACTGTCTACCATTGACCTCACCCCTTTCCTAAGAGGTCTGTAGGGGGCGTGCATAAGCGCACCAACGTGCCTACCGTCCCTGTCCTATTGTTTCTCTATTCTTTTATTTTTCTTATATGTACCCATTTCATTTATTCACAACTATGTATACACTTATACTTATTATCTTGGAAACAATTGACAAATCAAATAAATAAATAAATAAAATAAATAAATCTGCAGACTTCAACTCACAGAATGCCTAGGCTGCCTGGGGCATTATGGGAGTTGAAGTCCACTCGTCTTTTAAGTTGCCAAGTTTGAAAAACACTGTTATGTCCATTGCTTTTCTAGAGACGAAAAGCAAATTTTCTCTGTTAAACGAGAACAGAAAACAAGTCCAGTTTTTAAATCTTTTGTCAATATTCCAGTAACAGCTATCACAAAAGTGAGAGAATAACATTTTTTTTAAAAAAGATGCATTGATCCCAGTATTTTTTATGCATTAGTGAATAGAATGTGCAAAAACTCTTCAAGGAAATTATCCAGAAGACAATTGTCTTGTGAAAATGAACTAATGATCATGGATGTGTCATTCAGGATTTAAAGTTTGCCTAAACGCCTACCTAAGTCCTGTCATTGCATGGGTAAAATAGCTAATGCTGGAGTGATTAGAAGCAAACCAGTGGTGGGATTCACATATTTTTACTACCAGTTCTGTGGGCGTGGCTTGGTGGGCGTGGTATGGTTTGGTGGGCGTGGTTTAGTGGGCATGGCAGGGGAAGGTTACTGCAAAATCCCCATTCCCTCCCCACCTCACTAACCTGCTTTCCAGCCCTGTTCTCCTGTGCAGGGCAACTGAAGAAGACCTAGCCGATCAGTTGGGACTCAATGGGAGGCAGAGAAGAGATGGGAGCAGGGCCAGTCAGAGGTGGGATTTGCCTGTTCTCCAAACTACTCAAGATTTCTGCTACTCTCCAGAACTGGTCAGAACCTGCTGAATACCTCCCCTGAAGCGAACTATGTATATATATTTTTCTTTTAATGATCCCATAATCCCTTGCATTGGGGTGGAGTCGAGGCAACTGAATGGAGCTGAGTGTTTACTGACCGGATGCCCTTCCTGTCACCAATGCAGAGTTGGCAGCAGATATATTCTCATTATGCCCAGAGTGAGAAATATCTGCCGCTATTTAGGATTGAACTCACAGCCTCCTGATTGTGAGCAAACTACGGACATCTCCAGCCAAAACAATCTAGCTGGGTTTAATTGGCCATTATGTACCTATAGTCCTTAACTTACATCCATTTGTTTAGTGACCATTCAAAGTGAGAACAGCATTAGAAAAAGTGACTTATGACCTTTTTCACACTTGTGACCATTGCAGGATCCCCATGGTCACGTGATCATAATGTGGGCGCTTGGCAAGCGGCACGTATTTACGGTGGTTGCAGTGTTCTGAAGTCACGTGGTCACCATTTGTAACCTTGTCAGCTGACTTCTTAAAAGGAAAGGGAGCCTGATTTACCTCATGACTGCATGGTTCACTTAACAACTGCAGTGATTTGCTTAACAACGGGGACAAAAAGGTCATAAAATGGAGCCAAAGTTTATCCAACCACTGCCTTTTTCTTAGCAATGGAAATTTTGGGCTCAACTGTGGCCGTAAGTTAAGGATTACTGGTACTGTAAATAGTGTTTGTCAGTAGTGTGTTATCCTAGGCCAGTGTTTCACAACCTCAGTGACTTTAAGATGCATGGACTTCAACTCCCAGAATTCCCCAGGCAGTGTGATCTAGGACAGGGGTCTCCAACCTTGGCAACTTTAAGCCTGGCGGACTTCAACTCCCACAATTTTCCAGCCAGCAAAGCTGGCTTCTGGGAGTTGAAGTCCGCCAAGCTTAAAGTCGCCAAGGTTGGAGACCCCTGATCTAGAATAGCCCAACATCAGAAGTCTGGTATCCTCTTTTGCGACGGCTATATTTTATACAAAGGCAGAAACTTTGTGAAATGCAGCTCACTGCAATCAGATGCATGGAGTGGTTTGTAAATAGTTTGTAAATAGTGCAAGCCCCACGGTTTGGGGGGGCCCTTCCCTTTGTATGATTAACGTATAAAATCCTATTCCACGGTAGGAAACACTAAGAGTTACAACATCATGGGTAAGCATTGGTCAACAGCTGTTCCGGGTACAAATTAATCTCAAATCCTCTTTTGCAAATGGATGCGTGACACAACATCCAAAAAAAAGTACATTTCCTCTTGTTCATGAAAGTTTGTTCCCATGGAATTTCTCAAAGTTTGAGGGACACCCTTGTACAGCACAAAATGTTCTAATCTGTCCTTTCTCTCTCATGCTTTGCAATCCATACGTTCCGTCCACTGATTGCTAAAATTACTTGAGGTTTCTCAACCTTAGCAACTCTATAATGTGTAGGCTTCAATTCCCAAAATGCCCCAGCCAGCTTCCTGGGAGTTGAAGGCCACAATGCTTCTAAGGTGCTTTTTTCTAAAGACAACTGAACTTTGTTTTTCCTTGAAGACGTTTCCCTTCCCATCCAAGAAGGGAAAAACTGCTGGTGATCTTCTATCTCTGCACCATAGAGAATATCTTAACTTACTGCACCTGTGTCTGGTTTGCCAGTTGCACAGGGGCAGATAGGACAGCACTCCAGAGGGTTAACGTCATTGCCCAGAGGATCATGGGTTGCCCTCTCCCCTCTTTGGAAGAGCTTTATAGCTCCCACTGCCTTAAGAAAGTTACAAACATTCTCAAAGATCCATCTCATCCTGGGCACCCTTTTTTTGAACTATTACCATCTGGCAGACGGTACAGGATAATAATAAAAACTAGGACAAATAGGCTGAAAAACAGCTTCTATCCCAGAGCAGTAGCTCTTTTGAATTCTACTGCATAGTGCAGTGTGGGTGTGGTGTTGGGGGTTTTAGGTTCAACGTGTGGAGTGTGGAGTATGTGTGTTTGTGTTTATTTTCGTGGTCATGATGTGCACTGAAGAAGGTATTTGATTTCATGGTACGAGGTGCAATGACAATAAAGTAAACCAAAACTAAGCTTCTTCAGTTCTGACTGAATTGAAGAACTGTCAGAGCTGAAGAAGCTTCTTGGATGAGAAGTCTTCGAGGAAAAACGAAGTCCAGTTGCCTTTTTTTGTGGGGGGAAACACCTTTGGCGCAACCATGACCGAGAATCTCCATAGACGTAAATTCAGCCGGTTCAGACTGGTTTGGGCGAACCGGATGTTAAATTTACATCTGATTAATCAAACCCGTAGTTCAGTGGCCCCCAACCTTTTTTGTGCCGCGGCCCGGTACCGGCATCACAAAATCATCCGCGGCCCGGTACCGGCATCAGCACGCATGGCAAGGTGAGCCGAGCGACTGGCCAGCCAGCCGTCCCCCGCTTCTCCCCGCCACCTTCAACTCCTCCTTTGTACCTGTGTCGATGGGCTTCGCGACGGCTTCGCGACGGTCGCTCGGCTCGCCTTGCCTTGGGTGCTGAAAGAATCCTCGCGCCTTAGTTTTGTTCGAAGCTGCCCCCCCCCCTTCGATGAAACTAAGGCGTGAGGATTCCTTCAGGACCCAAACGCCGCTTTCTACCCGGAAAAGCTCACCGGAAGCACTTTTTCATCAAAACAAGATGGCGGCGCCCAGCAAACTGGCGGCCCGGTAGAAATTGTTGCACGGACCGGTACCGGTCCGGGGACCGGTGGTTGGGGACCCCTGCCGTAGTTGAACTGACTGTCTGGCCCTGCCCATCCCCCCCCCTCCCAGGAGTCTCCACGTGGCCCATTTTCAATGCAGGTAAGTGCAGGGTGGATGCTCTGGGAGGGGGAAAAATAGGCCGAACCAGAAGTCCAGAAATGGGCCCGTTTCCGGCTTCCTGGAGGTCTCCAGAGCCCAGGGGAGGTCGTTTTCACCCTCCCAGAGGCTCGAGGGAAGCGTTGGCCTCCATCTTTGACTAAGCCTGCCAGTAATACAAGAATGAAAGACATTCACCGGGGATCCCTCCCACCAGCGACGAAGTGGATGCGGAACGGGGATTCCCTGTGATGCTGCCTCGCGTTGCTACCTGGGCGGGGGAGAGGCTGAATGAGAATTCCCACATGACGTGGCTGGGGGGCTCGCACTGCTGTAGAGCGGGGATTGGTGCAGGGAGGGGGGGATTTATGCATCGGGTGTTTACAAGGTGTTCAGGGACGTAGAGGGGATCGGCGATAGGGAGAACGCAGAGCGTTTGAGGCTACGGGCCTGGGAGTACAGCCTCAGTAACTAATTACCCATATTAGGAAACGTTGAATTCATGGATAATTAGAACAGGGCGGTCTACAGGAGGTAGCTGCGATTCGATGGGTGGGGTTCTGCTATAAAGAGTGCTGGAAGGCAAACGCTCCCAGCGCTAACCTAGATTGGAATTCAAGCCATGTTATCGCTGGATGGGATGCGCGTTACTTGTACAAATTAAACGACTGCACACATCCATGTTTGTTGGTTTGTATCTTTGGGAATACGAACATCTTGAAGACCAGCTGACAGGAAGCCCCCGGATCCTGGGGAAGGCGAAAAATGGCCCTCTTGGAAATTCTGGTAGGCCACGCCCACCGCCATGGCCACGCCCACCCAACAACCGGACAGCAAACTGGCCTTTATGCAGGGGTGGGATTCCGAAATCCCAGCAACCGGTTTGCTGCCCAGTTGTTGGGAGTTTTGAATCCCACCCCTGCATAAAGCCCACAATCTTAAAAAGGGTTGAACTTTGGAAAACACTCGGGAACGCTTTGAAACCTGCATTTAGGTTTTCATCCTTCCCAATACCCAAAACAGAAAATGGACTATTTCTGACCACGCATTGTATGTTTAGCTTATTTATTGATTACTTTATTGCCATCTCAAGAAGGAACCTGCAAGGCCGATTTAAAAAAAAAAAAAAAGAGGAAGACATACATACACAGATTCCTGCTTTCATGGTCGTTTCAGTTTCCCATGGTTTGCGAGACAAATGCAGTTCATGAATAAAAGAACGATTTGTTTTAAAAAAAAATACATTCGGTCTAATGTAGGTCCTCTTTCAACAGTCTATATAGGGCCAAAGAAAACCCATTTCAACAGCGGAATTCAGTTGACATGTATAGATCTGAAAATATTTTCTAGGAAGAACTGGCCTTTGCTGTAACTTTTTAAACAAGCGTCAAACCATCCCTTGACCATTTCAGTTGTCATCCCGGTGGATGGATGGATGATAAGGCTTAATAAAGTCTTAATAAAATAGAGAGATTGTCCCACTGTATTGTTGGAGTTGAAGTAAAGTATCTATCTTGTTCCAATAGCTGTAAGCTTACTATTAAAAAAATTACCGGATATACCAATCCAGTAAGAATGCCCCAAGGTAGAATACAGATAGTCTTTGACTTACGACCACAATAGCGAGACAGTGGTTAAGTGGGATTTGCCCATTTTACAACCTTTTCTTGCCGCAGTTGTTCATTGAATCACTGCAGTTGTTAAATGAGTAACACGGTCGTTAAGTGAATCCGGCTTGCCCCGTTGACTTTGTTGGTCTGGAAAGTCACAAAAGGGGAACACGTGACACACACACACACCCCGGGGACACTGCAACCGTCATAAGTCCATGCCAAGTTGCCTAGTGCCTGAATTTTTTGATCACGGGATCATGGAGAGGCAATGGTTGTTAAGTGTGTGAAAAACAGCCATCGGTCACTTTCCCCCCAGTGCCGTTCTGACTTTGAAAGGGTCTGCCGAAGGAAGTGTTGTAAGTTGGAGATGACCCGTTCCCTTTTCTTAACCAGAGTTTTCTCATCTTTTTCAGACCCATTGTGTGTCCATAAAGTAATATACGGTATAAGCAGGGGTGGGCTTCCAATTTTTTTTAGCAAGGGGCTCTCTGCCCTAATGACCGGCTGGGTGGGTATGGCTAGGTGGTCATGTGACTGAGTGGGTGTGGCTAAATCGATGTCACTTCTTTGCCCTAGTTGCCTAAAAATAATAATAATAATATAACAAGAAGTTGTTTATTATTTTGTGCAAGACTGGGTGTGCAAGCAGTGATTGTGAGAGGGATCTTGGAGTCTTAATGGAGTTTCTGGTGAGTTACGTGATTCTTATTATTTGGGAATTAATCCCCTTGAAGACTAGTGGCTATGTTATCTGATTTTTCTCAATGGCTCTTCCTCGCAAGTGCTGAGTGGACTGTTTAACTAGCTTGCCGCACTTTTACGAGGTGTGAAATGCTCTTGGCTGAATGCCCAGAAGTTCAATTAAGCCCATGAAGAGCTTTCCCTTGCTGCTTCTCTTTCTGAGCTTATGGGGGGCTCTCCCGAGCCCCTGCGAGCCCCCAGTAGCCCACCCCTGGGTATAAGATGCTGTTCCAGCTTTGGAGATTCAGTTTGTGTTCCTACAGAGACTGTGGTCCTTCAAGAAACCAGCTGGTGAAAACGACCGGGTTGTGTCAGAAGTCGAGGCCAAACAGCAGGATGTAAGGGAAGGAAGGCATGACATCAGCCAGGGAAGCCAAGAACAAGGAAGCTCCCCAGCATGTGTGAAATTGAGGTTGCCCAAGGAAGAGGTGCTTGGAACAGGACATTCCTTTGCATTTCAGGCCTTGGCTGACCACTGGCCTTCGAGTGGGCCGTGGGCTTGAGCAATTCCCTCATCAGGCACCGGCCATTCCAAGGTCTCAGCACGTTGCAGGAAACCACCCTCTCCTAACCTTGTAGGCAAGGCTGGCCAGGACCATCGCTGACCACCAAAGCGCTCAACACGCTGGAGTTGCTGGAGAGAGGCTCTTTCCTGGCAGTCCGTTTCTGTATCGCGGGGCTTCGGAAGCTCTCCCGCACCTTCAAGGAGCTCCCCACCTCTGTGGTCGAGCTGGGCAGGTGGTCACTGGGGGCGAGGCAGCCGCGGGGGCCTCGCCACCCTGCCGAGATGCAGCAGCAGCAGAGGAGCTCCGCCACGGCTCTCCTGACCTCTTTGCTCTTCAAGGAGTAGATGATGGGGTTGATGAACGAGTTGAAGACCGCCAAGGTGACAAACCAGCCGAAGACCTTCTGCAGCCTCGGGGCTCTGCTCCCGCTGAAGGTGTCAAGCAGCAGCAAGAGGAAGAGCGGGATCCAGCAGACCAGGAAGGTGAAGAGGATGATGAGCACCGTCTTCAGCAGCCGCAGGGATCTCATCCGGCATCCGCTGGAGAAGCCCAGCTTGGCCCGCCTCCCGACCCAGCAGTAGATGGAGCAGTAGAGGCTCACGACGCCCACCAGGATGATGCTGAACATGACGACGGCGAAGAGGATGTAGTTCTTGGAGTAAAGCGGCAGCAAGGTGGAGCAGCGCGGCACGTCGCAAATGCAGTTCCAGCCGAGCAAGGGAAGCAGGCCGATGACGAAGGCCAAGAGCCAGGAGAAGAAAATGCTGTTCCGCAGGCGGCTGGTCTTGACGGACTCGCTTTCCGCGATGGGCCTCACCATGGCACTGAAGCGCTCGATGGCCGTCACCAGCAGGCTGAAGGTGGAGGCCGCCAAGGCGATGAAAAGGATCCCCTCGCGGAGGAACCACATGTAGGGCGTCAGCTGGAAGGTCGTCCGGCCCGACAGGCAGAGGTTGATCAAGTAAGCGATCCCAGCCAGCAGGTCGCTGGTGGAGATGCTGGCCAGGCAGGTGAAAATCCAACGCCGGCTTCTCACCTTCAAGACGATGGCCATGAGGACCACCAGGTTTTCCAAAATGATGAGGCAGCTGGCGGCGATGATGATGATCTTGAGGACGTCGAGGTGGTCTTCCTCGGGTCGCCGGTGGCTCAGCCGTCCGGTGAGGTTGTAATGGTACAGAATGATGTTGAAGTCCTCAGTGGTGGTCAGGAGGGAGCAGGACTGCTGGCTACGGACGGAGCCCACCGGCGACTTGAAGGTAGAAATAGGGAATGAAGAAGGAGGGGAGGAGGAGGAGGAGGAGGGGGAGGAGGAGGGGGAGAAGGACAGCTGGTTTTGGTCCGTCATGTTGTGGAGAAAAGAAACCATCAAACCAGGAATCGGAGTGGGCAATGCAGGTGGGCTTGTGGTTGGAAAGACGCGGCTAGGACACCAGCTGCGTTCTCTGTCTTTTACCGGAGGAGAAAAAAAAGAGAGTGACTTTCAGGACAGGAGCAGCCACATCTGGGTTGTAAAACCCAGGTGTCCAAATCTGGCTTCCGAGAAGAAGCTGAACTGGATGGGAAGACGCAAAATCCAGCCAAGCATCTCCAGAGAGGAACCGATGCGCCAACGAGAGCGACAGTCGCCTTCCAAGTCTTCGCACTCAGCTTGAAGAACGATGCCTGGCAGAGGCGCCCGCGGACCGCAGAAGGAAGCCTGGTGGGGATTGAAAGAAAAGAAAAAGAGGGGGGGAAAAGGAAAGATTAAAATTGTTGCAATAGAATCCGGCAACGTTTCCTGCTTTTTTCTACAGACGTCAGCAACGCTGTTTTCTAATTTCAGCTTGGCATGGTTTCAGCGCGCAATGCAATCCATTTACCGGCTTTTTTCTTGCATCGCCGGCACGCGACCCCGGTTATTATTTAAAGGCCTTGAGAAATCTGCGGCATGGTTTCCTCATCAGGACGGTGCAATCAATTTACCACTCTCCTCTATTTGACCAGCGCACAACCTCGACGATCAAAAGCGACTTTAGAAACTCGAGAGAAAAAAGCTGCAATAACAGGCCTTTTTGTAGTGGCAAAAAAAGAGGAAAACGGCGGTTTCCCTTTAGAATTGGTGAAATAAATGCAATTTCTGACAGGAAGAAAGCGAGGTGGGGGGGGGGACCCCAAGCAAATCTGATTTTACAGTACGTTTTATTTAAAGGTAATCCTTGATATATTTTTTGCCAGCATTCGTTTAGCGACCGTTCAAAGTTACAACGTCACTGAATGAAAAAAAAAAGTGACTTCCTATGACCGGTTTTCACAATTAAGAACGTTGCAGCATCAACAAGGTGATGGGATCAAAATTTGGGCACGTGGCAACTGGAGGTGCATTTAGGAAAGTTACCAGTATTAGATAAGCTCACAAGTATTCGTTTAGTGACGGCACTGAAAAAAAGTGACTTATGACCAGTCATCACACTTAGAGCAGCATCTCCCAATGGTCACGTGATCGAGATTTGACCACTTGGCAACCGGCATATATTTATGACTGTGGCACAAACACACACACACACACCCACACCCCCTATGCTGGACTGTAGGGGAGAGGCTGCGGATTATTATACCAGCTGCAAAGGCAATTTCTATTTATTGGTGTCACCAGATTTCTTATTGCAGTTAGTCCTCGTCTTACAATCACAACGGAGCCCCCAATGTCCAGGGCTAAGCAGGCAGTGAGTTAAGTGCATTGTGCCCCATTTTACGACATTCGCTTACATTAAGCGGATCGCTGCCGTCGTTCAGTGAATCATGCAGTCGTTAAGCAAGTCGGGCTTCCTCCATTGACTCGGCTCGTGGGAAGCTGACTGGGGAGGTCGCAAAAGGGGATCACGTGGCCCCGGGGCCATGCAACGGTCATAAATATATATATGCTGGTGGCCAAGTGGCCAAATTTTGATCACGTGACCATTGTAAGTGTGATAACCGGTCATAAGTTACTTTTTTCAGTGGCGTCACTAAACGAATACCTGTAAGTTGAGCACTTATCTGTATTAACATTTATAAAGGCACATTAACTCTAGGACTTCAAAGCAGGGGTACTTAGTTATTAGAATAGAGTAAGAGAGTTGGAAGGGACTTTGTAGGTCATCTAGTCCAACCCCCTCCCAAGCAGGAGATCCTACATCATTTCTGACAGGTGGCACTCCAGTTCTCTTCTTGAAAGCTTCCAGCGATGAAGCTCCCACCCCTTCAGAAGGCAGCTTCTGTTCTGCCTCTTCCTGTTTTCCCCATAACACCCCTGCAAGGTAGGCCAGGCAGACAAAGAGTTAATGTCTCAACACCCTCCAAGGAACTTTTAGAAGTGAGGATGGAGCAGAAATTGGTTTTCCAGGGTTAGTCCGACTCTTTAAACCTACAGGAACCCCATCCCCGTTACAGGGAGTCCTCGACTTAACAACAGTTCATTTAGTGACCGTTCAAAGTTACCACAGCACTGAAAAAAGTGACCGATTACCATTTTTCACACTTAAAACCCTGCTCAAAATTCAGACACTTGGCAACTGACTCTCATTTATGACGGTTACAGGGTCCGCTTTTGCGACCTTCCGACGAGCAAAGCCAACGGGGAATCCAGATTCACTCAACAACCATGTTACTAACTTAACACATGCAATGATTCGCTTAACAACGGTGGCAAGAAAAGTCGTGAAATGGGGCAAAATTTACTTCACGAATGTGTTTCACTTAGCAGCGTAACTCTGGGGGCTCAATGACAGTCATAAAACCGAGGACTACCTATAGCTGCTGGGGAAACAGGAACGAGTCACGACGCCCCCCCCCTGCAGTGTTGCCCACCCAGACCCACCCGAGCAGCTGTGGCATTGCGAAGCTTACACACGTGCAGTTCTAACCTGGATTTCGTTTCCTCACAGCGGAGAAATGGTTAGAAGGGTCAGGAGAATTAAGCCCAGATTTTGCACAAATCAGTAAAAGGCCTGGCATAAATCGATCCAGCTAATTTTAACCGCAGTTTTGTTTCTATTCGTTCATTTTTGTTGTGGTTGGAAGGCACCTGGAAGGTGGGAGGACGTTATAAATAAATCATTTTTATGTGCGGTTTGTAAAAACGTAGTAAGAGGACTCTGGAAGAATTCCCTCAGCTGATGAGTAATTTACATTCACGAATCAAGCTTAGTCATAACCTGGCTTTTTAAAAGCTTAGTTATAGTTTAGCGTGATGCTTCATTCTGGTCACCGGAGTATGTAAATCCTGGTTTCTTATATTGGGTCACGCTAACCAGTTGTGGCTGAGTCAGGAAACCGAGGAGTACAACCCATGGCTTAGCTCCCAAAAAGAGCTTTTAGTCCATTATCCTAAATCACCGGTCTTCTGCAGTTAAAAAAAAAACCTAAGAAATGACATCCCAGGATCCTTAAATCCAGGGAAGATGTCACACAAAATGTGAAATTGATTTTTCTAATCGAGCTACTTGCAGAAAACCGCTTTCTAAATCCTTTGACCGCTGAAAGAACCACAGATTTAAGCTCTAAAATAAAAGTGTTGAGGTGAAGAAGAAAAAAGTACACACACTAAAAAAAGAATAAAAGAGGACAAGTGATAAAATCACCACATGCGATGAAGCAAAAGCCATGGGAAAAGGGACAAAAATACAGATTTGGTGCCATGTTAATTTCAAAAATAGAGATTTGCACGGGGTGGGGGGAATGTCATTCAGTCCCAGCTCTATTTTTTAACCGTTGCTGCCTCCAGAATTAATCCACTTCAAATACCCTAATAAATAATGACTTAACATGCAAATTGCTCATTATGCGAAGCCATGATTTACTTTAAACACGGTTTGTTCGACAAACCGTGATTCCTAGATCACATCTCAAGCCAAAAGCAAAAGAAATCATGGCCATCTCTACCGGGAGACCGACCCCACCACAGAGAGACAAATCTTGCAAAACAGCTGGGTCCACATCGCACATTTAACCCAGTTATTAAACAAACTCATTTTTCCGCATTCACACATTACATCAAACTGTAAATTCATCCCCGTTGGGCTGAGGCGTAGATCATGCTGAGCGAGGAGAAAAAAATTACCTTAACTTAAATTTAACTTAAATGTTAAATCAATCCATTGGCTAAATCTTTACTTGACTAGGTTGTGTGAACACAGCCACGCGGTAACACGCAGGTCAACTTGTCACTAAATCGGATGAAACTTCACTTCCAGGAAACCTGTTCAGAAATTCTGCAGTCTTTTTCCTAAACTCGAGTGGGTGGCTTCCAATTTTGAGATTTATAGAAACCCCATCGATCCGGAGAATGGAAAATCCTGGATTCAAAGGCAGAATCTCCAAGGCGGGATAAGGGAAAGGATCTAGTGTGCAATAGCCGACTGAGATAGGCGATTTCAGAATCAATCAAAGTTTATCTCTTTCTCTCTCTTCTCGTATAGGAGTAGGCATGGGATTCCCCCTATGTTTTTGTCCAGTGACAAGAAATCAAGGGAAAAACCCTTTTTTTAGCCAGAGAGATTTTGTTACTCAAAATAGATAACAGATTTCTGTATTTTATTTCTTGATTTTAAAACATTTATATAGCTGCCCGTCATATAATCAAGGCTGCGCAGTCCCCAATCGTTGGGATGGATAATCTACATCGCCTTTGGTCCGAAAGGGACTTTCTTGGGCTTTGGATGCATTGAGAATCTGTTCTGGAATATCAATCACGGTTAAGGGTCTTAGCTTGCCAAGCAAACCAAGATTAAGCCAATGATGGTCTAGGGCAGAGTTCGAACACATCTCCACTCCGAGCATCGGGCTGCTGCTAGCTACCCTTCCAATGATGCCAGAGGCAGGAGCAGGGGAATAAAAGAAGGCTTGCAAAGGAGATTGGAGAATGTTGAACGAATAAACGGAGAGAAGATGGAAAGGGAAAATAAATATATATTAAAAAATGTTTGTCCCGTTTCCCACCCACCCCTCTCCAGCTCACCTGGCTCAAAAATGAGTCCACCTCACCAGCAGCTGCTCAGTGATGTGATGTGATTCATTGGGTAATCCACTCAAGGTTCACGTGCGGTGATCAAAATTTACTGGGAGGTGGTTTGACCCAAAACCTTTGGGTATCTGTGTGTCTGCGCGTGCATTGTGTTTTTTCCTCTTTTCTTTTTTCTCCTTTTTTTTTTTTTGTCTATGCGTTAAAAATAAAAAAGGGGCCATGCTTTTCTTACCTACAAAAACAAGAGGAAGGAGATATTGCTACACCCAGAACCGAAAAACCGCAAACGGACCCACCCAAGAAGTGGTTGGCAGGGTGTCAACAATTTTTTTTTTTAAAAAAAAACCAGCTACTTGGCCTTCAGGCTGAACCCCACTCTTCCAGTCAGTGTGTCAAGTTAGCCTACTTCACATCAACAATTTGTCCTCTATTTTCCATTTCAAACACACAAAAACAAAGGCCTTAATTGTTCATGCCAAGAGTTAGTTTCAAGATACGAATGGTAGGATCTTTGGGGCAAAAAGACTGGGTTGTTGTTGTTTTTCTGTCAAACACTTATGGGCATGGATGGCACTGTTGGTTGCTACACACTCTTCTCGTTTGTTTCTCCCTCTTCTGCTTCCTCTATTCTCCGTACTGGGTGACCCTGGTAGAACAAAGAATCATAGGGTTCGATTCAAAGGGACCCTGGAGGTCTTCTAGTCCAACTTCCTCTGCTCCAGGAGGAGATCCTATGTCATTCTGGACAAATCCCAAAGGTGCTTTTTTCAAAAGGCAACTCGGCTTTGTTTTTCCTTGAAGACGTTTCGCTTCTCATCCAAGAAGCTTCTTCACTTCTAACTGAAGAAGAAGGTAAAAACAAAGTCCAGTTACCTTTTGAAAAAGCACCTTTGGAACAACCCTGACCTGATGACTGAGAATCTTTATAGACATTCCAGACAAATGGCTGTCCAATCGCTTCTTGAAAACCTCCAGCGATGAAGCATCCACAACTTCTGGAGGCAAATTGTTCCACTGATTAATTGTTCTAACTGTCAGGAAATTTCTCCTTAGTTTTAGGTTGCTTCTCTCCTTGATTGGTTTCCATCTGGTGCTTCTTGTCCTGCCTTCAGAGGCTTTGGAAAGTCAATTGACCCCCTCTTCTTTGTGCCAGCCCCTCAAATATTGGAAGACTGCTATCGTGGCTCTCCTAGTCCTTCTTTTTCACTAGACTAGACCTACCCAGTTCCTGCAACCGTTCTTCATATGTTTTAGCCTCCCAGTCCCCTAATCATCCTTTCCAGAATCTCAACATCTTTTTTTACATGGTGGCAACCAAAACTGGATGCAGGATTCCATGTGTGGCCTTACCAAGGCCTTATAAAGTGGTATTAACACTTCACGTGACCTTGATTCTCTCCCTCTGTTAATGCAGCCTAGGATTGCCATGACTTTTCTGGCAGCTGCTGCACCCTGCTGGCTCTCATTTAAGTGATTGTCTACTAGGACTCCTTCTCGCAGTTACTGCTGTTGAGTCAGGCACCACCTATTCTGTACCTGTGCATTTCGTTGTTGTTTTTTCCTTGCCTAAATGTAAAACCTTACTCACCTCATCATTTTGTTAGAGACTAAACCGTCTTAACTCAAACCACCAGACCTCTTATTATCTTTATTGCTCTTCTCTGCACTCTTTCTGGAGTCTCAGCATCGGGCCTCTTGCCTTCTACAGACTCCCAGATGGACACACAGCACCCGGGTTCCTTTCCCAGCACCCAGATGAAGGTTATCAGCTGATGGTGTTGACAAGTTGGGTAACCTTCTCCAAAATGTGGTCAAGGTGTGACTTTCAGTCCTCTAGTCTTTCCTGTTGGGTGGGTGAGACGTTTTCACACTTTGGGGGCTGGTTAAGAAGGCAAGAACTGGAACGGGGGTCCAACAAATGCTTCAGCATTTTTGCGGGTATTTA